>KZ825841.1:0-54666 GCA_003184645.1 Aspergillus ellipticus CBS 707.79 | reverse complement strand
AGCGATTCCTCTTCATTTTGAGTCATTTTATGGGAGTTGGCGCGTGTTTCCTTGCGATAATTACTTCCATGAAGACGGTCGCGTAGTGTTGAACGTGGGATATTATAGACCCTCGCAGCTTTGGTAACTTGAGTAATTTGCTTGCTTTTTATAGCAGTAATTGCTAGTAGGATCCTGCCTTCTTGCTCAGCTAGATCTCTAGCATTTTGACGCGCTTTTGGAGGCATGGTTGGGGGTTGAATAGAGTGAGCTTTTCGACTGCGGGCAAAACGCGGTCAAGTGGCGGCTCGCTTACAATGGCGGCTCGCTTACCGGTTACGTTAACTAGTTAGTTAACTAGTTACATAATATTACCTCAGCATTTTTTTTTACCTCTGTTCTGCCACCGCCTTACCTATAATGTAGTCTTAGGATAGATCTTGAGAAAGAACAAAGAGATAATTAACTGATTCTGAGATTTTATTCAGGAATAAAAGAAATAGCCCAATCTCTGAAACTAATGTTTTGATTTGCCTGAACAACACATGATCGAAACATTATTTACTAAGCAGGGACGCCTCCATCCACCAAGAAACAAAGTCAAGGTGACCTCTAACCACCTTAGGATTGCTCTATCCATTGCTCGCTCGCCCAGTTAGCAATCCCCGAACAGCTCCTGCTCACTGTGGTAACCCAGGTGACGGTCATCTTGAACCGAGTCGCTTGAGGTCACGTGGCATCATAGCTTAAACCAGAAACGAGTCAGGTAGGCGGAGAGAGCAACCTGAAGTGAATGTGGGGTAAATCACTCTCTCATCATACACTTGGCTGCCCCTTTCGCCTTTTAACTTGAATGCCAGTGTATTTGTACGATTTCCTTTTCTTCAAAAACACATGGTATACTGTCAGCTTGGATAACACACTAGGTATGATATTACAACTACCCTAGAAAGTCACGAAGACGAGATTCAAATCATTGCTAATTGCTCTCAAGATAGTGGTGTCATTTCAAGATTTGGAGTGTCCAGAATGTGATCGAGCAAGGTATCCAACAAGCAATGGCAGGCTCGTTGGTTGTCCAACTGCTACTTCCACCACCTCCGTCTTGCAATCCTCCTTCCTTACAGCCTTCTCCTCCATCTCCTTCCCCCACACGCCCGTCCTCCGCTCACTCCTCTGCCTCGCATAACGGCTCTTTATCCTCCGGCTGCAACGGACATTGCTGTTTGAGCTCTGATGCGGACACGATACTTCGGCGTATCCGTGTGATCATGGGCCCCTGCCGTTGGAAATACTGCGGCTGCCCGCAAGGGAACTGCGTCACAGACACCCCTGGCCAAGTGGAACACTGTGATGAATGTGCACACCCCATGGCTTATCACGAAGAATATAGTAAGTTCTTTCTACTCCTAATGTAGACTGCATCTGATTTTGTCTCTTTACAGCCACACGAGAGCCTACTGCTATACTGGCCCCGCCAGTCCCCATGAAATTTCCGCCGGCGCAGATATTCAACATACCGGGTGAGTAATTGTGCAATGCGATATATTCTAAGTCAAACCTAATACTTATAGATATTAACCTTCCCGTCGCTGAGCGCACAGAACTTGTGATGGAAATATTCGAACGATTGGAAAACTTCGCTATAGTCAGAATTAACGGGACTCCGGCCTCAGGTAAAACCACCCTCATGAGTCTTTTGATCAGGCATTTGATGAATAACTCCGAAGATCACAAACTCATTTATGTTTTAATTGGTTGGGCGCCTGACAAGGTTGAAAGTGTTGGCGGTTGGGCGAAATATCTAGAGGAACAGACGGGGGTAAATGGCTTCAACTGGATCAGTCATCCTGGTTATCTATTTATCGATGAAGCTCAGCAAACATATGGGGATCAGCAGGTGTGGACTGGGCTGTTCAAAGCTGTCTCATCAACTTCGAGGTGTAGGGTCGTGCTCTTCACATCATACGGCTCCCCTAATAAGGGATCTGAAGGATTCTTTGTCCCGAGATTCAGACAAACCCCGATGACATTCGACCCGGCGCAGCAGATATCCCTGAATCCTGATCATACTGTGATACCGGATTTCAAGCCGGTTGGTCTGCTTCTGAATGAATACGAGAGTATGAAACTTGTAGGGCATTTTATGAAGGACCGCCTCTCATCCATTTTTACTGGAGATATAACGGAAGATTTCAAGCGTGGTGTCTGGCAGGTCAGTCAGGGGCACGTGGGGCTGATCATATCGTTCTGTGAGGTTTTGGGACGGTTACAAGTAAGTCGTGTCTTAAATCCCGGCTGTTATATTTGACACTGTCAAAATACTTATTTCTTCGAAACCCTTATTTTAGAAGCTCCGTCCCTATAGACACTCTGATCTACACTGGCAAACAATTTGCGACGTTGTTTTCAAAGAACCTGCATGGTTATTTGAAAGGATCAAAGGTTCTCAATTCGCTAGAGGTCTCCCATCATGCGATGTGTTACAGGAACCAGCTGTTGCTCGGGTACTGAAGGAAGCCGTTCTATCGCCTCGCGGGCTCATCAAATTATCCTACGTCGAAGGAACCCCTGAACATCAAGCGCTGTATTATATATGGCGCAATGGTTGGCTGCATGCACAAGCAATTGGGACTAATATCGAATACGTCTTCCCAACCGACTTTCATAAATGGTAAGTACATGGTCTGTATTGTTTTGTCTCGCTCTCTAACTATTAGCGTAGGTTTTGTGCTTGTGTGTTCAATCCGGCAGATAGTGAAACACAGCCACTACCATACCAATCTCCTTTACATCTTGCTATAGAGGTTGTGAAAAGATTCAATCCCCACCAATTATCAGAACCTAAACGAGCCTTCAATCGAGATACTTCACCACTTGAAGACCAATATGGCAAGGAGTTCTACCGCTGTATTGATGAGATCTTACGCGGTCGAATGCTTGTATCACCTGAATTTGCAATTGACTACGGAAATCAAAGCGGTAGTCTGGATTTTTATATTTCGGATATGAATTGGGGTATTGAACTCTTGAGAGACAACGATCGGATCTCAGAGCATCTAAATCGGTTTGAGCCCGGGGGACAGTACCACCGCCTCGTACAAGAAAACAACATGAACCAGTGGATTGTCCTTAATTTCACAAACAGAAGACCTTCCAAGAAACGAACAGGTACTTTATCGCGTATCCCTAACTCTAGAACTCACCTAATATCTTATTTAGGTCACTGCGGTCGACTTTACCACGTTGTTTTCACGAATAACTTCAGATCTTTTGAAATTCTGCATGCAGACCTTGAGCTCGAATCAGCGTTTTCCTTATTGGAAAATCACTCTCATTTGTTTCTATCATGAGGCTCCTTTGCTTGTATAAGTTATTCCATCTTGCCACTAGTCGTCTCCGTGGTTCATAGCAGTTCTCGAGCCACTGAGTCTGGAGAAAAGAACTGCAGTTCGCAACTGTCAACCTGTCATATGCGCCCGCATAGAAGATCATTTTCGGCTCTTTTCTGCACCGTATATCTTTGCAGGATCCACGGAGGGAGTCACAGGGTTCTCACGGGCTCGTGACATGTGGCGGACGAGGTTGCGCTCGGTAATCTGTTCCTTCGTTTGTCATCATTAGGCTCCCTGAGCTAGGTAACTAATGGATTGAGTAGCTACTTTGTTAGTCAACTACGTATTGCCTAGTTATTTAGTAGCCCTATCTAAGCTGCTACCGAGCCGCTTATATCGCTGTACTATAACAAATTGTCTGGTCAAGTATACTTGAGCGACCCAATTCATTGTCGAGAGTACGCTCTGGCTATTTTCCAATAATTCAGCATTTTTAGTTGCATTCATTTTCTGGTTCACTTTTGTTGGAACAACTTGCACAGAAGTGATAAGTATTCAGACCTGTCAGAGCCTGTCAAACTGATTACATTCATTGCCCACAATCAGATTAATACCTTTCAGCGAATATAAAAAAAACTCGAGGAAAGAAAGGGAAAAAGCAGAGAAGCAATACGAGCACAGTTGTGGCGAGCGTACGGAGTCGTATCGCAGAGTTGCCCAGGTGAAAAGCCCACGGCGCTGAGGGTTCAATTCCACGCACGATCGTGTCAATTCCGCCGTCACTTAGACTTAATCCGTACTCCATCGTCTACCCCCCACTGGAGTCCTGGACATTGCAACCAACCTCCCCTTTTTTACTACGCAGTAGTACTACTCTAAACTTCGTCAGTACTCTGTCCTAGTCGGTAGGCTCTTAGGGATATGACACTGACAAGTACATTTGTACCTGTAGCATATTCTACTACTATATATCGGTATCTAGCTAATAGAGTGCCATTTAGTACTATGTGCGGAGTACCTAGCAGTACCACTGACATGATATCACAGGGGCACTTGGACACGACGTTGTAGGTAGATATCTTCAGTTGGAGTAGAGTATGCTCGATGCAATCATAAAGGATCAGCTTTTATCTCTATCCAAACGCAACTGGGTCTATCTTTCCATCCAACGAGCTGATTAAGCAAGGACAAACTTAAGTGAACCCGTGGGAACATATACCTGAGAAGGAAATAGGAACAGTACGTGTAACAAATTATTAACCCAATAGTAACGCCTGTGCCTGTCACGAGTCGTGATCGAATCATAGCAAGATGCAAGTTTTTCAAAGTGTACCACGACACCGGCCTTCCGGACTAGACTTCACAACGAGGGATTTCACCTATAGCGTGACGTCCATTGTATCGTCCCCGGCATCGACAGCACCTTGGTTATCTGGATCTGATGCCACTATACCACGTCCTCTACCTGCAAGCAATTCTCGTCTGACCTCGGGCCCGATATCTTTGTGTCCGCGCACCAAGAGCAGGTCTAGGAGAGCCTCTCGCTGGTCCTCGGTGATATCATTGCGATAGCGTTGAGCAAAGACGAGCAATGACTGATGCCAAAGAACAGGAAGTTTATAAGCCTTGTTGGCTTCCCGAGACGGTCCGTCGGTCATAGAGTCCTCGGCACTGTCGCTAGCGCGGAAGCGAAGGAAATGGAAAACGAGAGCATCAATCACCTTATACGGAAGTGCATACTTCTTCTCTAAGAAAACACGGATGAAGACATTGACTGCACCGGTGCTTTCCAGAGATCGCAAGGACTGTTCGGCGGCAAGGTCACACATACGAAGCAAGGCAGCGGCTGAATGCAAGACGGGAATCGAGACACGTGCAATGACGGAAGAGACAATATGAGCTTCACGTAGCGTGCAGGTTCCACTTGAAACCAGCGGAAACAGCAGACCCTTAAAAAAACAGGCGGGCTTGTATAGTGCTTTCTTCAAAGCATTGTATGTGTGGACGTTGAGCTTTTTGGTTTCGTGGATCTCCTCTCGGACACGGTCTAACAGCACTGTCGAGATGAACTCCTGCGCAACAGCCGGTTTGGAAGAAATGAAAATCCTGGTCCCAGCATAAACAGCATTTGCCGTCCAGGACTCGGGTCGTGTAATATGGAGAAGAGTGGGCCAGTTGGGCACGGAAGGAAGGATCTTGAAGGGTTTCGGAAGAGGTCCCGATTTGTAGCGAGAAAGGATCATACCGACCCTAATCTAATCAGTTACCTGCGAGTAGAGCAAAAAGCAACTCAAAAAAACTCACTTTTCATATACCTCTACCGCCTTCGCTGGTATCTGAACAGCGTCTTCCGGCAAGCCTCCACCCTGAATAAATGGCCCGCTATCTCCGGCCTGCTTCGCTTCATGTTCCGCAATCTTTTCCAAAATAAGATCGGCTAAATTCGTGGTCTGCCCGTCGGTATCCGGTCCGCGAGGGTTGAATATCGGATCTTCGTCACCTCTGGGGACGAACTTATGAAACATATCAAGATCATCTGGATCAACCTCCTGTTGAACGCATCAGCGTATCTAATTCCACGATTACCACAAAAAGCACCATGACATACCACTTCCTCGATTTCATCTTCGTCATCCCATTGGTCGTCCTGAAACTTTTCATCTTCCGACGCAACTTCATCGTCCTCCAAGCGAGACTCATAATCGAAGGCCGAATTCAACTTGCCGACTGCCATACCTGCTGTGGCTCTTTGCTCGGCAGCATCCTCCTCGGCCAACTCCTGCCCGATTTGCAAGATCTTTCGGGACATCTTTGCATCAATGAAGCGCTCGCCATTTTCTTGATCTTCGCTCTGGTCCCGCTTGATCTTTTTACTGGATTGGGTTCTCAAATGGCCAGCGGTCAAATAATCCTCAGCCAGAGGGTTGTGCCGGCGGGCAGCAACGGAGCGAGAGGATGTTGCTTTGGGCATGATGGAAGTGTCCCCTTGGGACGTAGAAATGCTGGTATATTCAGGAACTCAGTGAGACCACAATATCGTAGCAAGGGTCCTAGCCCTGTGGTCACCTGGATGAAAGAAGTGGATGACGAAGGTCTTTCTGCTCGGGCAGGTACATGGAAAATGTGTGTAAATTTCCGGATCATGTGATGCTAACTTTTCTGCCGAGTACCTTTTTTTTTTGCGCTGCAAAGCAGAGCCGAAGCCCACCGCCTCCAATAAGCACAATACAATTGGCTTTTAGAATTTACCGCTTTTACCCCTCCTGGGCTGATGGACCACAAGGCTGTTTGACTTTGCCGGCACTACTTTGATTGACCGCCTTTGTTTGTCACAACCCACCCTTGAGGGAATAAGCAACAGACATGTAATGATGCGAGTATTTTAAACCTACAAGACAGCATCCTTCAATCTTAATCCAATTGAATATCAGTGCTCATTTGAATTACCCGCGAGGCCTGTGAAACCTGTGACACATATCATTTCAATTTACTAGCTTCAGTTACATCCACAGCAGACTTCTTGGTGAGTTGAAGGCATTTCCAGATTCCACTTTTCACATTCAACTACGCGGTGCTTTGGATTGCATACTCTAATTTCCCTCCTCGACTATAGATACTATTCCGAGCCCCTAAAGGAATTATATCACAAAATACCCATTATTAGCCAGAACCCATACGGATGCTCTGGGCCACGCGATTTGCTCTTGTGTCAATGCATCTTGTGATTCGGACAGCGGGTTTGTGCTGTTGTAACTAGGTCCGGGCCTGCTTTCGCTATCGTTACCGGTAGAGAGAATTCATGCGCAATACAAACGACAGCAGATACCCTCTGGCTCCTGCTAGCAGAAGAAGTTCTGTCTTCGAGGCCCTCAATTTGATGCCGTTTTTGAGGTAGTATACCGTGGTGGGACTATCTCTTCAACAATGACCTCTACACAGCCGACTGGGTCGTCTGCACCTTCATCCAACTTGAATTCTCCGGTAATACCCCCTGGAGGAGTACCCTTCTTTGCTGGCTCTATAGCGGATACCAACGCAAGATCCTCTCCCGTGCCGCCGAACAATGCCCTAGGACAACCTGATGGTGCGAAAACAAAGCGTACTAAACGTGATAGCCGCAAAAAGCGCGAGGCCAAGGGCTTGGACCAGGAGAATATGCCACCCAAGAAGAGAACGGTTGCTGTCCATAATACGGCGCTTTCCAGCTCGGAACTCAGCATATTAAGACCTCTATTGCTCGCTGAACCTCGAGCGTCTGATCTATTACCCCCACAACCTCGCCAAATGAATTTCGTGAATCGAAAAGCCTCAACTACAAGTGGTCAAACCTGGGACTTTTTCGAGATTTCTGACAAGCTTACGAACAAGAACGGATTTCGTTATAGCTATGCCATAGCGGACCCTGGCTTCCCGCACATCAAGTACCGGCAGACAGATGTCTATCCTTATCACGCTCGTTTCAGCTTCGAAGACTCCCCAGCTGCGATCCTCTTTAGTAAGGATGCCCTTGCAATTACCACTAATGAGCCATGGCATACTGCGCGCGCAAACGTGTGTGCACGGGAAGGATCCTATTACTATGAGACGCGCATCGTTAGTGGTGTTGTGAATGATTTATTGGGAACTGAGTCTAATGGAAATCCGAATCCTTCAAGAGGCCATGTTCGCCTGGGCTTTGCACGAAGAGAGGCTGATCTCGACGTTAATGTCGGTGTTGACTGTTACGGTTACGGAATTCGTGACGTCAATGGCGAGGTGGTAAATCGGATGCGTTGCGAATACTTTTTTCCTAAAGGCGAATCTATTCGGGAAGGCGATGTGATTGGTCTTCTCATTACACTTCCACCACTTTCGCTTCACAAGAAAGTGGTCGAGGGGACGTATGATAATAATGCCGACTGCGACGCTTTGCCACCAACCTCAGATGTATCAGTTA
The DNA here is from genome assembly GCA_003184645.1 of Aspergillus ellipticus CBS 707.79. Classification (NCBI taxonomy): domain Eukaryota; kingdom Fungi; phylum Ascomycota; class Eurotiomycetes; order Eurotiales; family Aspergillaceae; genus Aspergillus; species Aspergillus ellipticus. The sequence goes on along the minus strand of KZ825841.1, from coordinate 46,416 downwards.
CGAACATAATCCGCGACCGCATCCCGTTCCATTACAAATCAGACTTTTGTTGGCAACAATCAAACGTGTTTCCCACAAAACAATTACGCGATTATGCGTTCAATCTCAAAGAGACCCCGACATTTGGGCCGCCGTCACCATTTAATGGCGAAGACGCATCTTTGCGTACTTTACCCGGCTCGAGTATTACAGTGTTCAAAAACGGTGTAAAGATGGGCACCCCGTTCCAGGAGCTGTATGCCTTTTTACCACCGGCCAGTCGGCTTGCCAATGGCACAAATAATCTGGGCATTGGAGAGCGTGAGAATGCAGATGATGGGATGATTGGTTATTACCCTGCTGTCAGCTGTTACGGCGGAGGTGCTGTTGAATGCCGCTTCGAGGGCCCATGGTGGGTAGGCCCGCCTCATCATGCGGAGAACGGCGAGCCCGTTCAGGGGATAGGCGAACGCTTCAACGAACAAATAGTTGAGGACGTTGTTTGCGATATCATTGATGAGGTTGAAGCCATGTGTGTCTGGGGTGGAGTGGATGGAAATGTTGTCAACAATGCTGAACTCGATGGTTCTGGTAGTGAGGCAGTTGGTGGCTCCGAGGTGTTGAAAGGCGGTGTAGGAGCCGCTTATGAATCCGCCATGCCTCCAGATCAAGAGCACCATCGAGTATCCATCGAGAACCCTGCTTGCAACGAAGCAGCAGGCGCGACGGACCTGGATCCAGGTCATACCACGTTTGAGGACACGAAGAGTGCCGAAGCAACATGTATACCGTTAGCAGAACCGCATCCGACTACAGTGATGGAGACTGTGGCTGACGATGGTGATGGTGATGTTGACATGTCTTGATTGCTGTCATGGGAGCATTCCAGAAGCTGACTTACGATATCTTGTCCCTATGCTCACCTCACCTTGATGGGCAACATGATATTGCTATATCGCCTGTAGAGTAGTAGTGAAATGCAACAACTAATAAACATACTCCACAATGAACGGGCCTGTGAGAATATTATTGAGACAGGACTCTTTCAAAAATTGAACTCCATTACTACCCCGAAGGTAGTCATCGTTTTCAGTCGGCCAATGCGATAGATAGTTGAGACAAATAACGCAGGTTTTGATGTTATAATCTTCAACTGTAGTAAACAGTATATAGTTTCTGGGATATCTGCATGACATGGAGAAAATTCTTTATAGACGTTTGCCATCAAGCTGTTCTGCAACCTTTAACACAAGCCTATCGTCGCCGTACTGACCAATGATCTGGATTCCAGCCAAAGCTACATCGCCAGAGTCAACAAAACTGTCCACAGTGACCGGAATGGATATGGCTGGAAGGCCTGCCAAACTGGCAGGCACAGTAAAAACATCATTCATATATGCATGCGGGTGTGATGTGACTGTCTCATTTCCCATGAAACTTGAGATGCGAGGGGGCGGAGAAGGAGCGGTCGGGCAGATGAGGACATCTATTCCATTTTTTTCGGAGTCCATATTCTTTACTGCCGACCCAAAGGCCAATGGTTGGCATGCCCGGAAGACCGTGTCAAAGTCGTGTTGGACAAGACGGCGAATCCGCTGTGCCTGAATGAAATAATTCTCCATGGCATCCGCACTTAAACTGAAGGCACCGAGTAAGATGCGTCTCTTAACTTCAGAGCCGAACCCTACCCCTCGTGTGCTTGCATATATATAGTCGCCTGGTGATGCATCACTAATGGAATTTCCGTACCTGACGCCATCATATCTTGCCAAATTCGAGGAAGCTTCTGCAGGTGCCAGCACATAATAAGCCGACAGGGCAAGCTTGGTCGTTGGAAGGGAAACAGGATGAATACTATGGCCCTGTCGCCGCATATAGGCCAAAGAGCGTGACCACGCGCAGAGCACAGAAGGGGACAGTTCAGATATGTTGTACTCAATTGGAACACCGATCTTAAGTGGAGAGGTTGCCCGCGATGCGAGAGCGGGAGTTCTTAGATTGGCGTCAATCCGTGACCGAGTGAAGGATGAAAGACTGGTCGGATCGCGCAGATCCGGCCGGTTCAGGACGCCTAGGTTAGAACGAGTTGGCGACCGAAAAGGACGGGGCAAGATATCGAGCAAAGAAAAGACATACCGAAGATATCATTAACACTTGACACATCCCTTCCCATAATGCCAACCGTGTCCAATGAGTTAGCGTATGCAACCACGCCCCAGCGAGAGATTAGCCCATAAGAAGGCTTAAAGCCAACCGTGCCCGTATAGGCGGCTGGAAGCCGAACAGAGCCGCCTGTATCGGTTCCCAAAGCCCTGAAGTTTGCAGTTTGTAAGGTCAAGTCATTGTGCATCAAGATATTTGGAACTGAACCGGGGAGTCACATACGCATGGCATTGTGTTGTCGCAACAGCAACAGCACTTCCACCAGAACTACCACCTGCTGAGAGGCTTTCCTCATTGCGGTCACGTCGCAGGCTTTTCACAGGTCCAAACCTGGAATGAACAGAGTGAGAGCCCATTCCAAACTCGTCAAGGTTTGTTTTCCCCGTCACAACGGCCCCCGCATTTTCTAGTTGCTCTACCACCGTCGCATTGAACGGACTGGCGAATTCGTCGAGAGCGTTTGAAGCACAAGTTGTTGGGAGATCGCGCGTGCATATGTTGTCCTTTATGGCAATCAATCGACCATCTACTGCCGACTTGGATGTACCTAATCCGAAAACCGAGTTAATTAGCTCTAAGTAGTGTGGAATATGGTTGTTACGGTGCCGGCTGTTTGGTTACCCTGTGTGCGACGAGTTTCTGCATCCCTCACTCGTTGCAGCCATGGGCCGGAGTGTTGTCGAGTGGTTATAAAAGCATTGAGAGTTGCGTGGGTGCCCTGGTTAGCAATGCATCTCTCCGCCTCACGCAAGAGGGACATTGAGGTCGTGATAGATCAAGAAGTCGCAGGAGATAGACACTGATATCCGCCGAAGACATATAGGCCGGTTGATGCATTCATCAGAAAGCCTTGGGCGGTGAAGATGCCCACCGTACGGACCCTGTATTGTATATTTATACAGGTATACCGTGGACCTACCTAACTACCTACTTAGATATCATAATTATAGATTTCATTACCGTTAAGGCTCTCCAAATGTTCGCGAGGAAGGACTTATACCAACCATCCCATCTAGCTTTATATTGGCCCGACGCGTATCTGTTTGTTAATGGATAGTGTACTCGAATAAACATTATCGCGGTCAGAATAATTACCCGATTCGGCATCCGCACCTCCGCCGGCCCGAGGTTGAGGGAACGACGTCATTCGGATCCTCAGCGACACAGCCCGGTGTCATTTTTCCTTCTCCCTACCTCTTGCATCATTAATCCATCCACTGGCATTCTCAATTCTCACCTGCCATAATGCTTTCCGGTACCGTGATTCGACCAGCGTTTAATATCTCTGGCAGCCATGCCCCTACGCTGCTTAAATCAGACGCTGTAGCGCGGTTAGTCTCCACGAGAAAACGCCAATGGTCAGGTACATATCCCCAGGTCTTGATGGGAAGTAGAAGGTTGATTTCAGTGTATGGGTATACACAATCCAAGGCACTTGTCTACTCCCGATACGGCGAACCAAAGGACGTTCTACAGTAAGTCCCCTAGAACTGTCCAACCACATTAAATTATTCTACGGTGCCCAAGTAGCCCACCAGATGTGTGGAAGAATCATCTGACAGGTATACAGGCTTCACAAACATTCCATTTCGGCTCCTCATGGCACCCAGGTTAACCTTCGTCTTCTCGCGGCGCCGTTAAATCCTGCCGATGTGAATCAGATTCAGGGTGTGTATCCGAGCAAGCCACTCTTCCAAACGACACTCGGTACGCAGAAGCCATCGGCTGTGGCTGGAAATGAGGGTGCTTTCGAGGTCATTGCAACTGGTTCAGGGGCTCGAAACCTTAGCAAGGGTGACTGGGTTGTTATGAAGCAGACTGGACAGGGCACCTGGCGCACTCACGCCCAGCTAGATGAGTCACAGCTGATCAAGATTGAGAACACAGAAGGCTTGACCCCGCTCCAAATCAGTACTGTCAGTGTCAATCCAGTAACCGCTTATCGCATGATCAAAGATTTCTGTGAATGGGACTGGATGCGCACGGGAGAAGAATGGTTGATTCAAAACGGTGCAAACAGCGGCGTCGGACGAGCTGCCATCCAAATTGCACGGGAGTGGGGTATCAAGACCCTCAATGTCGTTCGGGAGCGAGGAACGCCCGAAGAGACTGATGCTCTGAAGAAGGAACTCCACACTTTGGGTGCAACTGCGGTGGTCACGGAGGCCGAACTGCTTTCGGGTGGATTTAAAAACATTGTGCATGAACTAACTAATAAGGGAAAGGAACCCATTCGGCTGGCATTGAATTGTGTGGGTGGGAAGAGTGCCACTGCAATGGCCAAAGCACTATCACCGGGCTCGCATCTGGTCACCTATGGGGCCATGTCAAAGCAGCCGGTTTCCCTGCCATCAGGGCTGCTTATCTTTAAAAATCTCGTGTTCGATGGCTTTTGGGTTAGCAAATGGGGGGATAAAAACCCACAGCTCAAAGAAAATACCATCAATGACGTTTTGCAGCTGACACGTGCAGGCAGATTCAAGGATATTCCTGTCGAGGAAATTAATTGGAACTGGGACACAGAGGGCTCGGAGCTTGCTTCCAGCGTGCAGCAAACCTTGACCGGCTACCGGAGCGGTAAGGGCCTGCTCAGGTACGAGGGACAAGATTGAAAAAGGCTGCGACTAGCCATCCAAAATCAAGTCTATCAAGAAATTTAAACTTGTAAAGTGCACCCCAACAGCTACATTATAGGCAGTTATCACCGCATCCTCCATATTTTGTCTTATCTACTAGGAAACACAATCTTCAATTGAATACATACACTAGCAACATGTAGAACTAGGTTCGGTTTTGCGCCCTATATTATATCGCCAAACATCTACCAGCAAAACTCCATGCCAGATTTAAGTCATCCACTAGGGAAGTCCAGAGTAATGAGAACCGTCACTACCGCATCTGCAGCCGGTCCAATACTCTTTTAATCGCAGGAAAGACGGATTGCATGTGTGTAAAGGCTATATTTATCTAATCTAAAGTAATAGAAGCTCACAGACCTCGATTACACGATCTACGCGTGTATGTCAATAATAACTTGGTGGGATGGGCCCAAGAGAACTTAGAAAACACATCAAACATCATCGCAGGGCCAATTCTCTTTCACCCAGTCTGATATCAAACTTGTCAAGGTTTTATTTGGCATAAAGACGTCACTATCCTTCGAGAAGTCAACATCTAGACCCGCAAATTTGGCTGCGAAAGCGACATAGGGCTCGATGAAATCAACATAGACAAGATCCACATTTTCCGGTGTCGCAGATGAATTATAAGTCAGAGCCTGAATGCAACTGGGCACTCGGTAAACTGTGATGGGCGAGTGGACTGTGTCGTCGCCGTCCTTACCGCCATCGTCGGTGGTAGTGTAGCCAGGAATTAGATTGGGTTCGAGATAGCCACTGGTAATGAATGAAGCTTGATTGGCAAGGAGGCCAGCATATGCCCGACTACTGCGGATAGGACCATCATCCATGGAATCATGGGTGTAAGCTGACTGCTCCGGGGGGGCGAGCTGCCAGGCCACAAGGTCCGCATTATGACGGCCATCGGCCAAAATTTGGTGCTGCCTGTTAAGTACTTCGACAACAAAGCTGGCTTTGTCAAACGGAACATCTTTCACATATCGAAAACCGCTTGTGAAGGGCGAAACAATATATGTAGTGTCTTGCGTAAAGGGTCCCTTAAATATGTCAAAGCGAATGGCTCCAGTATTGACTATAACTAGTGCCATCTTCCCATTACGAGAATCATCTCTTATTGACACTGGAAGCACTTCTTTCTCCAACCAAGAATAGACACTATCATCGCCCGGGTACTGCTCTCGGAACATCCAGAGATTTCGTGGGGCACAGCCGAATACCTGATCTAGCTGAAGATCTGTTCGAGACTGCTGAATAAGGAGGGATACATTTCGGCCATGCTCCGTGGGAAATGACTCCTCGTTCAGGCCGGTGTGGTGGTAAAAAGATAGAACGTTGTTATCAATATATTTTCGATTAAACCGAGGAGCTGCCAAAGCAGGCTTTATCTGCTGATGGCTAGTGGAGAGACCATCAATTGACATGAAGCCGATGGTTTCCATGAATCGACCGCTTGCCAAACCGTAGGCTTTGGAATCATACCGAACAAAATCCCGGATATGATAATGACCCCCGAAGAATTGAATCGGTGTATCCCACCGAATACCCCGAATCTCGCGATAAATAGCATTGTATTCAATTGAGCGTACGGGTACATGCCCAATGACCAGGAAAAGATCTACCTCTTTGTCTCTAATGGCTTCCTGGAACCAAGACTCCTTGATTGTATCCTCCACGCGCTGGACACGGGTGTTGTTGGCATTCATCGTGAAGTCGAAAAGAAATCCAAAAGCTACAATGCGAATGCCTTGGTTTTTCGTGACAAGCTTTCTAAAGCGAAGACCCAATGGCATATAACGCTGGGTAACCGGATGCAGAATATCAATATTCGATGCTAGATAGTTACCAGCAAAATGGGGAACCGTAGTGAAAAATTCCGCCTCTGATGTGGACTGCTTGTACAGCTCGTGGTTTCCCGCCGATATGAGGTCAATGTGCTGCTGTCGCAAGATCTCGGAGAGATAGATGCCTTTCGGTTCCGACGAGTCATAGAGCCCATTTCCTTCAACTCTATCGCCCGTATCGATCACTAATAGATCCAAACCCTGTGACTCTGCGTTTTCACGCATGCGGGCTGCGAAGGAGACATAGTCACCCCAATCAGCCGAGTACGAGGGCCTATAGTGAACTCGAATCAGCAAGGCGAGAGCACGGTCCCGGAGAAGACTTTAGCGCCATACTCTTGCAGATGACCCGCCAGCCAGCCATGGGTGTCCGTGGTATGAAGAAAATTTAGCTGTCCCCATTTCAGATCGCGCAATGGGGCTACGATCGGGTCGGGGGCGGACGGCTGAACAGCCTGGACGGACGAGGCTAGGGAAGCGAAGAGGAGAGAGGAGAGAGGCCCAGGAAGCATGATGTTCAGAGTCTCAGCTCCAAACACGGGGAGATAAGAGGAAAAGTGAAAAGAATAGTAGACAGTACAGTGGTAATCGTGGTAGTTCTGGTAGTATGGGAAAGGGAAGATGGTCGTATCACCGAGATAGAGACCATTGCTTATCGGCCGGCTGCTATCTACGGAGTTTAGCCGCACGGAAGAAGGCGCCGGTGAGAACGAAAGCCAGGAAGGCACGCGGGTTGGCTTAGTCAGCGCGCCGCCCAGCCCAACAGTCCCTTCGAAGCTCTCACCAAAAACCAACAACTCCGAACGAACCTCGTCGACGGAAAAAAAGTTACGAGGCCCTTTCGGCTGTCCGCCCCCCTTTGACTCCCTGTCGACAGCCCGGTGACTCTTCAAAGGCCTTCTCGTTCCCTTCTGCTGCTTTTTATACCCTACAGTCCCGCCATGGCTGCTCCCCGACTTTTCCGCCCAGCAGCTCGCCTGCTTTCCTCGCGCTTGTCGGCTCCTCTTCGCCCGGCTTTCTCGCAAACCACTTGCACGCCTTCCTTCCTGCGCCTCCGAGGATATGCCACGGAAACTGGTACTAAGGAGGTCACGGTCCGTGATGCCCTGAATGAGGCTCTCGCCGAGGAGCTGGAAAGCAACCAGAAAACTTTCATTCTGGGAGAGGAGGTTGCGCAGTACAACGGAGCGTATGGCATCCCATTCATTCCCCGTGTATTTGCCGTCGTCAGTGGAACGCATCTCTAAACAAACTCTACTCCTACAGGTACAAGGTGACGAGAGGTCTGTTGGATCGATTTGGTCCCAAGAGGGTCATCGACACCCCCATCACCGAAGCTGGCTTTTGCGGTCTCGCTGTTGGTGCCGCCCTTGCCGGATTACACCCCATTGTGAGTTCCCCAGTCAACGAATCAGCGGATCCTTGACATGCAATCAGACAAATTTTGAAAGGCTAACCATAGTCCGTCCCCTAGTGCGAGTTCATGACCTTCAACTTTGCCATGCAGGCTATCGATCAGATCATCAACTCTGCTGCCAAGACACACTACATGTCTGGAGGAATCCAGCCCTGCAACATTACTTTCCGTGGCCCCAATGGCTTCGCGGCTGGTGTTGCCGCTCAACACTCCCAGGACTACTCTGCCTGGTACGGCAGCATCCCTGGATTGAAGGTTGTTGCGCCCTGGAGTTCTGAGGATGCCAAGGGCTTGCTGAAAGCTGCAATTCGCGACCCCAATCCCGTTGTTGTTCTCGAGAATGAGTACGTACTGTGTTGGAATCAACAGCAACTGGACATGTGACTTACAAAATCATATAGACTTCTGTATGGACAGGCCTTCCCTATGAGCGAGGCCGCTCAAAAAGATGACTTTGTCCTCCCAATCGGCAAAGCAAAGATCGAGCGACCCGGCAAGGATTTGACTATTGTTTCCCTTTCCCGTTGCGTGGGGCAGTCTCTCAACGCCGCTGCCCAGCTTAAGCAAAAATACGGTGTCGAAGCGGAGGTGATTAACCTTCGGTCTGTCAAGCCCCTAGACGTGGAGACCATCATCCAGTCGCTCAAGAAGACTGGCCGTATTATGTGCGTCGAGTCTGGCTTCCCCATGTTCGGCGTGTCTTCGGAGATTCTCGCTCTGTCCATGGAATACGGCTTTGACTACCTGACGGCTCCTGCGGTGCGTGTCACTGGCGCGGAGGTGCCTACTCCTTACGCCCTTGGCCTTGAGCAAATGAGCTTCCCCCAAGAAGACACCATTGTCAGCCAGGCTGCCAAGCTGCTGCGGCTGTGAGGTGAGCTGTTGTAAATGATTGACCAATGGTGTTGAAGAAAAAGTGAAGTAATAAAACCATGTGTCTAGTACCCTCTTGTTGTTTCGACCATTTCCTCCATACTTTCATATTTTGCCCGCCTAACCCATTTCTTGGTATTTGTACAACTACACAACACAATCAACCTCCATCTACATTTTTAGAACCCCAATACATTGCATGGCCATATTCTCCGTAACACCTAAATTATCGCATTACAACGGATGGTGTATAGACATAGAGCCAACTAGAAGCCCGTGGGCACATACAGGGGTAATCATTGGATGGGGTTCGATATTTACAGATTAAAATTTGGCTCTGGACCGAGTTGTCACTTAAGGCATCCTCCTTCACCTATGCGGTGTAATTCCACGGGCTCGGTGATGAAAGGCCGCGGGTAAATTAAAGCCAGGCCTATGTAGAAGATCGTGACAGTCATGGGGTTTGATGTGGTTTTCGTTATACCGCAGACATCATTGGGTGGGCATCCCTACCTCCAGGGCATCCAGCAAAGCAACCGGTAGGATCTCGGGGGTTGTAATACCGTCCATTTATTGTATTGTTGATATACTCTTCATCGGTATCGCTTTCAGTCTGTTCATGCCGGGAGCCTGAGCGTGCGAGTAGTTGGCTTTCATAGTCTTGACCCGTACCATCTGTTTCTGGGACATCATTGTCATCGTCGTCACCACCAAGGACGTTTTTCTTCGTGGGAGTGGCAGGGATGATGGGCCCCTTGACAGTGGTGAAGGAACTTTTAAACCCTCCTTTCTTGAATCCCCCACCAGTAGAGCTGCTTCCACCTCTGATTCCGGTCCCGATCGTCGAAGCCGTACCAATTTTTGGAGTGTCAATCACCCTTAAGCCGGCCTCTGCATCAGCCTTTCTCTCTGCTCTTCTAGCCTTCTCGGCAGCATTTGGATCCCGTGATAATTGCTTAAGATCTTGTAAGCGTTTGCGGTGCTGGTGATCATACGAAGAGATGTGGGCTTCGTATTCTGGATGGCGAGAATAGGATTTGTTGCAGAGTGTGCAAGTGAAAGAGCTTAAAGCGGACCGTGCGGATTCGGTCTAGTCGAAGCATTGAGACTTAGCGTTAGCATGGGAGCGTAAATCCAAAGGATTGCAAGAGACCGATCGTACTTTAGGGGTGGGGTTTGTGAAGCCTCGCTATGTATGAAGCCTTCAGTCAGCCAGAAAATAATCTATATAGCTTTCTAAGGGTTTCGGAATGTGAGGACTTGCGGGCGCCATTGTTCTGTAGTCAAGCAGATGCTGATAAGTATGCTTGAAGACTGGACTAAGTATGTCAGTAGTAATTGCCGGAATATTAACGTAATCGGACAACGAAGCGGCGCGACAACGAGCCGGCGCGGCGACCCTCACCGCTTCGAACCTCCACAACACGCAATATTTAACCTTGCTTAATTTAGTCAAAATTGAAGCTATTTAAATGTATAGAGGGTCTTTCTAGAGATAGAGGACTAGTGCTTGCCTGCGAGACTTTTAATTATAGTTAATTTACTACTAAGAAAATGTATACCGCGGTATTTAATATTAAGATAAGTACTCTAAAAGATTATTTGAATAAAGTTAAACCTTGTGCTGAAATAGAGATAAATTTAAGAAAATTATCTAATAATAATAAATTATATTAAAGTACAGGATACTTAAATTAGATTTATAAGACTATTTATTTACTATAGTAAAAATATAAAATTTTATAAAGATTCTTCTATTATTAAAGTTAAAATTAAAAAATAATACTTTTATCAGTGAATACTGGATTAATTAATTTATTTAATATTACCAGCCTAAATTAAAGTCTAAATATACTTAATACTTTAATTATTAATATATAAAGTATAAGAATATTAATATTATAAGTCAGTAGTTTAATTTAGTAAAGAATATTATATAAAAATATAGGATTTTTAAATAAGAATAGCTTTAACTATAAAGATTATCTACAGTACTAAATCCTATTAAATAAATTTAAATTTTATTTAGTCTGGAAATTATAAATAGATTATTTTTATTATTATAATCAGTACTATAGGAAGTATACTGTAAGGGGAACCTCTGGATTTGTATAATCAACAGAAGTGCTTATAAATAAGAAGAAATTGTTAAAGAAGGAATCTTTATATTATTAGAGAGATAGTCTTTTATCTGTTAGTTTATTATTTTTTTATATAAAAAATAAAATTAAAATAAGATATTAGCTGAGTTATTTTTTTAGGGCTAGAAGCTTTCTGTCTGGATTTATAATAATACTTTTTATTTTCTTCCCTGGCAGTAGGAATAAATTATACTGTTATATAGAAATAGATCTTACTTAATTATTTATATTATAATAGATCAGAATTATATATTATATAATAATAAAGCTCAGCTTAATATTATTTATTTTAAAAATTCTTTTTTTTTTATTCTAACTAATTTTATTATTATTATTATAAAAATATAGTCTAGTTTAATTCTAATAATAAGTTTAGTATTATTTTTTTATCTGGTATTTTTAGTATTATATATAGTTTTCTAAGTTATATAATATATATAATAATTAATTATAAAGATTATAGATATATTTAATTTTATTTTATTTTATTTAGAAATTACTACTTCTATTCTATATACTATACTAATATTCAGATAAAAGATTATTTTTTTTATATAATAATTCAGCTAATGTTTAAAAAAAAAAAATTTAATATTTTTTTTATTATAAGTTTTTTATTTATTTTAATATTTATAGTAAATCTATAGTAATAGTAAAATAAATTAATTATAAATTCTAGTTTATTATACAGAGCTGATATTATATAAATTTAAATTAATTAATAAAATTATATAAATAATCTTTTTATTATTATTAAAAAGATTATTTATTATACTTATTATTTATATTTTTTTTTATTAATTTTAGACCGGTTATATAAATAATTAGATATTTTAGAAATATTTATATTTTATATAAATAAAAATTATACTAGTTAAGATATTTTTATTATAATTTATTATAAAAAATATAATTTATTTTTAATTTATTTTTATCTTTTTTTTTTTTATAATATTATCCAGGATCTTATTAATTAGATAATTATATAAAAATTAGTTATTAATTTAAAATAAAAGTTTACTATATTTTCTAATTAAAATTTTTTTTTAAATTTTAATATAGTATAGTTTTTTATAACTAGTAGTCTAGTATTATAGTTTTTTCTAAAATTAAAATATATTTAGTTATTATATAAGTATAATTTATTTATTTAATTTTATATTTTTTCTACTAGTCCTAGTTTTTTTTTATATAATATTTATTTATAATATCTTTAACTAGCTACTTTTTTTAATTATTTATTAAAATTATAAATAATTAAATATTATCTATTATTTATAAAAAAAAGAGATCTATTACTATAAAATAGAGAAGATTTATATAAAAAATAAAATATATTTTAAAAAATATATTAAATTATATAATATATAAGTTTCTTAGTTTTTAGATTATATATTTTATATTTTTCTAGTCTAGCTTCTAGTTTAAACAGTTTATATAAATATTCTATAATTTCAGTTATATTTTATTATATTTTTAATATTTAGAAATTATATTTTATCTTTTATTTATTTATTTTTTAGCTTATTATTAAAAATAGATAATTAAAATTTAAATCTATTTTATTACTTTAAAAATATTTTATATAATAATTTTATTTTATTAAATTAAATTTTTTATTAGATATTCTGTAAGAGACTCTTAATTTTTTTTAAGATTAAAAAAAAAAAGATAAAATTTATAAATTAAAAAAAAAAAGATTTATTTTTATAATAATTATTATATAATTATTCAGAGCTAATTTAGTAAAAAGAAAAATTTTTTTTTAATTTAATTAATTATAATAAATATAGATTTAAATATAAATTTTAAAAATATTATTTATTTTTTCTATTTAATTATTAGTCTGTAGAAAATAGATTATTAAGAATAATCTTTATATAGAAATTAGTCAGTAGATTATAATTTATATTTTATTTATAAATTATATTTTTTTATTAAATATAATAATTCTTAAAAATCTATATTATTTTATTAAAATTTATATTAAGATTTAAACTGTTTTCTCTACTATAATAGAGTTTATTATTTTAAAAATTATTTTTTTTATAAATCTATTTATAATTACTAGTATTATTATATAATTATTTAATAAAGATAAATTAGTAATAAAATATATAAAAAATTTTTATTATAATTAATCTGAAATCAGAAAAGATTTTAATAAATTTTATTTTTATTTTTTCTAAATCTTTATTTTTCTGTATATATTACAGTTATATATAAAATATTATATATTCTATTCTAAATTTAATTAAAAGAATTTTTTAATTATTAATATTATTATTTATTTTCTGTTAGAATAGCTAGCTATAAAAAAATTATAAATTATTTAGATAATATTTATATAAAAAGATTTACTGTTAAAGATTTATTTCTATTAATAAAAAAATAAAAATTTATTTTTAATATAATATTCTGATACTGATATTTTTAGATTTAAATATAAAAAAATTATTATTTTTTTATTTTAAGATATTAGATAGTTTTCTGATAAATCTTATTTTAAACTCAGATTTTTTTTTATATATTTTAATTATTATATAATTCTATCTTCTGTTTTTCTTTATAACTTATAATTAAAAAATATTTAAAAAATATTATTAAATATACTTTAATTATAATTAAAAATATAATTATATAATAACTATTTTTTAATTATTAAAATAACTAGATTATATAATTAGTAATTTAAAGATCTTCTTCTAAAAATAGAAGATTTTATTTATATTAAAAAAGAATATTAGTTTTTTTATTATTTTATTTTTTCTAATATTAAAATTAAAAGTTATATTAATTTAAAAAAAAATATTATTATATATATTTTTCTGTAAGTTTTTTAGATTTAAAAAAATATTTAAGATTCTTATAATTAGTAATAATTTTAAAATTTTTTTATATAAAATATAATTCTATATTTTATTTTTTAAAATATTATATAACTGCTAGTAGTTTTTTATTCTAAATTTTATAATTATATTTAATAAATAAATTTTTTTTTAAAAAATATATATATAGTTATAATATTTTTTTATTATTAAATTATAAGAGTATTTCTCTAATAATATATTTAGAGGAGTTTATTTTTATTATAATTATATAAAAAAGATTAAATATTACTAGTACTAATTTTATAATAAAAAAAATTTTTAATTTATTAAAACTTAACTAGTAATCTTATATCCAGTTAAATTTCTTATTTTTTTTAATTAATTTAGTAAATAATTATATAATATTAAAAACTTTTTAAATAAATTTTCAGTAGAAGTTAATAAAATTTAAAAATTTTTATATTTTTTTTTTATTTAAAAAGTCTTCTATTTCTAAATTATTTAAATCTTTTTAGAATCTATTATTATTTTTTTATCTGCTTATATAATATATTTTAAATATTTTATTTTTTAATATTTAAACTTATATTTTAATATATTAAGATACAGGCTTATTTTTTATAATTTAATAAATATTTTTTATATATATTTTTTATATTATATAATAAAATTATTAATAAAAATAAAAATATTATTAATATAAATAAAGTAGAATTTATTAAAATATATTTATAAAATCTAATTAATATACTTCTGGAAGATATTTAGAATATTTATTAAATTAAAAAAAATTATTAGTTATTTATAAAATTTATATTTTATATAAAAAACTATTATTTATTTTTATTTTTTTATAATTTAAATCTTATAAAAAACAGCTGATATATTAAATTTAATAAATTATTTTATTTTATTAATCTATATAAAAGTTTTCTAAATTAAAAAAAAAAAATATTTATTTTTTTTATAATTATATTTAGGACCCGGTAATTAATATAAAATTATAGTTTTTTTTTAATTTTTATATAAAAAAAATAAAACTAATTACTAAAAAGTAGCTTACTTAGATAAAGTTTTTATTAAATAAATTTATAAAAGTTTTTTATAATATAATTAATTTTTTTTAAATTATATTATATAATAGTTTTTAAAAAATAGATAATTTTTATTTATTTTATTATATATGTTTAATCTTATAATTTATTTTTTTTAATAGAAAGATAGCTTCTCTATTTAATTCTATTTAAATAAATATAAAAACTTCTAGTACTGTTCTAGCAGTCTTATATAAAAATTAATTTTTTTTTTTAATATTAAGATTTTCTGAATATTATTTATTATAGTAGTAAAAATTTATATATTATTCTTTTTTTTATATAATAAATATAAATTTTTATTATAATTATTAAAATATTTTTAATTTTTAGATTTAGAAGAATCTGTTTTTTTTTATTTTATATTCTAGCTTTTATTATATAAAGATATAATTTTTTTTATTTTAATTTAAAATAAGTATTATTATAGTAGAACTAGAAGAGTTTTAGAATTAGATTATAATTTAAATAATTTTTAAAAATATAAAAAAATATCTGTTTTAAATATATTTTTATATTAAATTTTATTTATATAATATAAATAATCTATATTTTTTTTTTAGTTATTTTTTTTACTGGTTTTAGTAATATAGATATTTTCTAAAATCAGTATTATTAATAAATATTTTTATTAAAATAAAATAGTTAAGTAATAAATTAATTATAAAAGATTAGAAATTTATATATAAATTTTTAAAATTTTATTAATTATCTAGAACTTTTATATATATTTTTATATAAATATATTTAATTTTTTAATTTTATTCTAGATTTATTTATAATATAAATTTTATAATTATTTTTTTTTTTAATTCTAGTAATTACTATTATAATTATATATAATTTAATTACTGGAAATAGAATATAATTCTAAATAAAATACTTATTTTTATTATATTAAAGATAAATATTCTTCTATTTATATATTTATAATTTATTAAAAAAAATTTATTTTAATTTTTTTTATTAATTTGTTTTATTTTTATATAAAAAACTATTATCTAAATCTAGAGTACTATTATTTAACTAGTAATTATTTCTTAATTTATATTATTAAAAATTTTTTTATTTTTATTTAGAAATAGAGTAGATACTATTATTATATAATTTATTTTTTTTTTAATTATAGTCAGATATTTTATATTATATTTAATTTCTAAAAATTATTTACAGTATCTCTTATATAATTAAATATAAAATATTTTTATTATTATTTTAAATAAATTTAGATTTATTACTATTTTAATTAATATTTTTTTTATTTATTATTTTATAATATATCTTTTATATTTATAAAAATCTAGTTAAATTTATTTAAGAATTTATAGAAAGTTTTTTTTTTTTTTTTTATTATATTAATTTATATAAAAGTTTTTTTTTTATAATTAGGATTAAAATATATAAAATCCAGCTGGTTATAGAATTTAGAAAAAATTAAAAACTAGTTATTTTTTTATTATATAATAATCTAGAAAAAAAAATATTAACTAGTTTTTTTTTTAAATTTATTATAAATATATAAGACTTTTATATTTTTAGAAAAAAAGATATTTTTTTTAATTAGAAATTTTATATAAAGATTAATAAAAAAAATAATATTTATATAAATCTTTTTTATTATATAAAGTAGAATCCAGATATTATAAGTAATAGACTAGAGTTAGTAAGACTACAGCAGGAACTGGTTAGATTATATAAAATTTATAAAATTAAGTTTATAAATTAATTATCTAGTTTACTAGCTTCTATATATATTTATAATTATTTATTTTAATTATTATTTTTTTTTAAGAATATCTCTATAAAAATTTAGTAAAAGAAATAATTTCTAATATAAAAAAAATCTTTAGATTTATATAATTAACAGAAGTATTTATAAATAAAAAAAAATTATTAAAAAAAAATCTTTATATTATTAAAAAGATAATCTTTTATCTGTTAGTTTACTGCTCTTTTATATAAGGAGTGAAGTCAGAGTAAGGTGTTAGCCGAGCTATTCTTTTAGGGCCAGGAGCTTCCCGCCTGGACCCGTAACATATACTATTTTTATAAATTATTTTTACAGATAAGATACAGCAGGAAAAATAGTTTAAAATTATTTCTAATAACTAATAGATTAGTATTAGTAATAATATATAAATAAATAATAAACTTATATTTAACTAGCTTTAATATTTTAATATATAAATAACTTTAAAAATAATAAAATATCTTTAATTTTTTATTAACTGAATTATTAAAAACTAGAGATTAAAATATTATAAAAAACTAGATTATTATTATTTATTATAGAGTAAGTATTTAAAAAGATATATAAAAATATAGAAATAATAATATAGAATACTGTACTACTTTAAAAGGAATTAAATTAATTTTATATAATAGATCAGTATAAAAAAATAAAAAAAAGATATATCAGATAGCTCTACTGTATATTATATTACTTAAAAAAAGGATATTAAAGCTATATAAATAATAAAAAGTATTTAATATCAGTTATTATACTGCAGTAATTGTAATAAAGAAGGCTATGATTATTTTAAATATCCAGATAAAGTTAATATCTAGTCTTTTTATATATAGTCTATCTATTTAGTGTTGAGTTGCTTTAATTTGAATTGATTGTTATATTTTGGTAGGTAGAGCGGCGGCTTGTTTGAAGTGTTAAGGGTTGCTGCACCGGCTTGTTGTCGCGCCGCTTCGTTGTCCGATTATGTTAATTGACCACTAGCTTTCTGCTGACAGAGTATGTTCACCGCCCTGGTATCTGTGTACTGTACTGATAAATACCAGTACCTCAGATAAGGTACTACCTATCTAAATACCTATCTTAAGTAGGTAGGTAGGTAAGTGCTCTGTACTCAGTACTCTGTATCTGGGTGGGTATTTATAAGCTGCAGTGCAAGAGGTAATGATCACGTGACACCCCTATTTGCTATCCCTACACCCCCTATCTTCCACCTACACCCCTCCTTGGTCTAAAGGGGTAACTCAAGTTATATGTTTTTTTAAAAAAGCAGTCATTAGTACAGAATTATTAATTCACTATCTTAAATAGTCCCTGCCTGTGTACTAAGGCTGTCAGCACATACCATCTATATAGATTCAACCTGCCTGCCTGTCTGCTTATATAATCACTTATAAAAAATAACTAACTAGTCTAATATAACTGGACACTGAACTGCTGCAACACTGAACCGCTGTATCTTACTATAACTACTAGTTACTAAAAAATTAGAACTTTAACTATGTGATAAAATACCCTGTCTAAGGCGGTCTGGGCCCTTCCAGCAGTAGACTAGGAATATTTTCTGAGTTATAAGATTATTAATTATTAACTACTATCTTTTATTAATAATAAAAGAATAATCTATTTCTAAACATTACTAATTTTTTAAGAATTAGTTTATTTTATAAATATTAATTATTTAATTATTATATTTTTAATTATTATATTTTTAATTGTTATATTTTAATTAATTTCTTATTTAATTAATAAATTTTTTATTTTAATAAATAAATTTTATTATACTCTGATTTTTTTTTAATTATTTAAAAAAAATTATTTATTAAAAATAATAAAATTTTTAATATTATTAATAAAAAAAGAATTTTTAAATAATTTTTTAATATATTTTTAATTTTTAAATAATTTTTTAATATATTTTTAATTATTAAAAAAAATTTAATAATTTAAAAACTATATTTATTAATTAAAATAAATAAAAAATTTATAAGAAAAATTTTTATAATTATTAAATAATTATTTTTTTAATAAAACTTTTATAAAATATTATTAATTTTTATTATTTTTATTTTAAATTAAAATAAATTTAAATTTAAATTTAAGAATATTCTTTATTTTATATTAAATTTTAATTTTTAATAATAATAAATATAGATTATTAATTTAAAATATATATTTTAAAAAATTTTGAAAAATATATTTATTTTTATTAATTATATAAATTTTATATATAAATAAAAATAATATTAATAATAAAAAATGTTAAATAAAAAATTTTTAAATAATACTCTTTTAATTTTATAATAAAATATTTTAAAAAAATATTAAATTATAATTAAAAGTTTCTTAAAAAAAAAATAATTTTATATTATATTATATATAATAATATTTATTATTTTATAAATTCTTATTCTAAAATTACTAAAAAAAATCTAATTAATTAAAATATATTAATTTTATATTTTTATTTATATTTAAAATAATTTTAAAATATTTATAGATTTTAACAGTTATATAGAAATAAATATTATTAATTAAATAATTATTTTTATTTATATTATTTAAAAAAATCTTATTATTATTATTAATTTTTAAAATATTATATAAATTTTTAGAAAATATTAGTTAAAATTAATAAAAAAATTTAATTATAAAATAATTTAGTTCTATTATTTATAATTATATTAAAATTTTTTTCTAAATTATTTATAATAATTTTTATTTTAAGAATTTATTAATTATATTATTAATATTAAATTTAATAAATTATTATTTTATAATTTTATATATTTTTTATTTAAAATTAAATTAAAACTTTTATAGAAATATATTAAAAAATTTAAACTGAATATCTAGAATAAAATATTTTTTTTAAAATTAATATTAAAAATATTTATTATCATATTTTTTAAATTAATTAATATTTTTATAAATTTTAATTAAATAATTAATTTTTAAAAATTATTATAATATTTCAATACTTTTAAGTTTTTATATTTTTATTAATAATTATTTTAAAATTATATTTATATTATATTATTATTATCAAGATACAGGCTCAGTTATTAGATACTAGCTGGCTGAAATAATAGAAATAATAGATCTAGCTGGAAGTAATTTAATAATAGTTCTCTTAATTCTTAACTAATTATTTAATTATACTATTTTTAAATTTATAAATAAAATATAATTTAAAAAACTATAAAGAGGATTAAAAATAGATAAAAAATTAAAAACAAATTATAAATTATATATACAAATATTAAAGGAAATAATAAAATTACTAGAATAAAATAAATTAAATAAATATAATAAATTAAAATAAATATATTAAATTTATATTCTAATAATATATTTTCTTTCTAAAACTAAGTTCTATTGAAATATAGATTATAATTTATTAGAATAATAATAATAAAAGTTTTTAATTATTTAATAAATATTTTTAAAATACTAAACCGGTTCAGCAGTCAGATCTAGATAATTAATTTATTTTATAATATATATTAAATAGAAATAATTATTTTTTTATAATTTTATATAAAATTAATAATATTTTTAATTTTTATATTTTAAATTTATTAATGTTTATATATAATAATAATAATAAATATTAACTAGATATAGGATTATTATTAGTAAAAATAAATTAATTAATATTAAATATAGAATAAAATTTTATATTAAGAAATAAACTTTATTAATAAATATATAAATTAATATTTTGTTTAATTTTATATAATTTTAAAAAATTTCAATTAAATTGTTTATTAGATCTTAATATTTTAATATAATAAATATTAAATTATATTTTTTGATTTTCTCTAGATCTTTCAGCAGATTTATATTTTTTATTAATTTATTTTATATATTAGGTTTAAATAATAACTATCTTTATTTTAATAAATTTAATAATAATTTATATTTTTAACAGCTGGACTATTTAAAATAAAAATAAATTTAAAATTTATATAAAAATAAGATTTATAATTTATAAAAAATAAAATTATTTTAATTATATTAAAATATATTATATTCAGTATAAATTTAATTAAAACTATTAATTTTAATTATTTTGTAAATAGTTTATATAAATATAAAGATACTCTTTAAATATAATATTAATCTATTTTATCTAGTTATTAATTTTAAAATAATATATAATTAAAAACTTATTAGTAATTTTTTAATTATTATATTAAATATTTCTGAAATTTAGAAATAAATTAAAAGTTTTTATTTAAAAATATAAATCTGAATAAATTATATAATTTTTATATATATTATATATATATTATTATAACAGCAGTAATATTAATTATTAAATTATAAAAAATTAAATATTTTATTTTTATTAAATAATTTTTAATAATTAGAATAGTATTATAATTTTAGCTTTTAAATAAATATAAAATAAAATTTATAAATATATTTTCTTAAACTTATTTAAAAATAAATAAAAATTTTAAAATTTTTTATTTAATTTTTTAAAATAATATTATTTATTATTGAATATTTTTTTATTGAATATTTTTTTATTAAATATATTAATTATATAGATTAGAATTAATTATTAAATTATAATTTTAATTTTTCCAGAATTTATTTTAAATTTATTATAATTTATAATTAAATTTAAAAACTTTATTTCTAATATTATAAATTTATATTTTAAAAATGTTATATAAAAAATATTTAAATAATTTTATAAAATATTATTAATATAATATTAAAATGTAGTAGAAACTTCTATAAATTTAAAAAATAATTAAATATTTTTTAGTTTTTCTAAATTTTAATATTATTAAAAATACTGATAATATTAATTTTTATAAATTATTTTATTTTTTTATATTATTTAAAATCTTTTTAATAAATAAAAATAAATATTAGTTTTTAATAAACAAAATATTTAGAATTTTATAATTAATATAAAATTATAATTTTTTAGATTTTTTAATAATAGATAATAAGCTAGAGTAGATAAAATTATTTTTTTAAATTTCATAATTTATTTTAAAATATTATATATAAAAAATTAAATATTAAAAATTTTTTATTCTTTAGAATAATAATATAATTATATTTTTAATATAGAAATAGTTTCAGTTTTTTTTAAAAAAAAACATTTCTAATTTAGTAGTATTTTTTAATATTTTATTAATTTTGTTTATAGTAATTATATATATAAGATACTCTTAATAAATATAAATAATATATATTGCTAGAAAGATAAATTAAATATTGTTTTTAAAAAAAATTAATAATATAATATTTTTAAAATAAATTCTTATAAATATATTATAAAAAATATAAATTTTTAATAATTCTAATAAAATATTATAATAATTTTAATAATATTGGCTAGTTAATTAGAGTAAATATTTAATTTATTTTATTTAAAAATTATAAAAATTTAATAATAATTAAATAAAACATAAACTAGATAATTAAAAAAAAATTTTTATACAGTTATATATTTTGAGAATTATATAAATATAATAAATAATATAATCTGATTTTTTATTAGCTATTAAATCTAATAATAATTTATAAATTTTGAGGAAATATAATAATAATTAATAAAATTTAGTTTAATTTTTATTTATTATATTTAATATAAAATATACAGTATTAATTATAATATAAATTAGAATTTTTAGATTTTAGAGATTTAATATAATAGAAATAATTATTAAATTAATTTTTTAAATAATTTGTTGTAAAAGATTTTTTAATTATAATTTTAAAAATAATATATAATTATATTAGAGCTTGAATTTATTAATATTTTAAAATAAATATATTTTTTTAATTACTTACCAAAATTAGAAAAATAAAAATATTTGAACTAGAATTAGTAATAAAATTATAATATTTATAAGATTTAAAAATAACTTAATTTATTAAATATGGTTCTAATTATATAATAAAAAAATAGATAATATTTAAAAAATATATATAAAAATTAAAAAATAATAGATAAGCTAGTACTATATATAAACTTTTTATATTAAATTTAAAATAATTTTTAATAAAATAATAATCTAATCTGTAATAGAAGTATTTATAAGAATTTTTATAATTAGGTTTTTAATAAAAGAACTAGTAATATATAATAAATAAATTTATAAAATTATATTTAAATATAATAAATTATTTAATAGAATTATTATACAGAAATTTATACTAGTTTTTTTAAATATATAATATTATATTAATAAAAAAAGTTCAAAAATAATTATAGATTTTAGTATTATATTATAAATAATAATGATTTAAAATCTAAAAAAAATAAATTAAATTATAGTAATTTTTTTAAATAAAATATTAATTAAAAATATATTAATAATATTATAAAATATATTTCGATTTATTTAATCTATTAAAATAATATTATACTAAAATATTACTTGTATAAAATTTTTAAATCTTTTTTAATTTTATTATAATTTTTTAAATAACTTTTAATAAATTTTATTATAAATTTATTATTAATAATTTAATTGAATAAAATTATTCATATAATTTTAATTACTATAAATAAATTTTTAAAATATTATTTATTTTTTATTATTTTATTAATTATTAATATTATTAATCTAACTAAACTATTTATTATAAAATAAATTTTTTTTTAAATTATTTAAAAAAATAATATTAAACTAAAATTTATTTTTATTAATAAGATTTAAATAAAATTTAAATATAATAATTATATTATTTTAAAATTATTAATAGTTTTTTATCTGTAAACTAATAAATAAATTAAAATTTTAAATTAAATTTTTAAATATTATTTATAATATTATATATATTAATTTAGTATAATTTAATTTATAATAGTATAATTAATTAATGAAATTAAAATTTCTAGATTTGAAAAATTTATATAAAAAAACATTTTTAATTTTTTTATTTAAAAATTAATTATATATTTAATAAAACTATTATCATTATTTAATTTAAAAATTTTTAATATTATTATTTAAATATTATTAGAAATTAAAATTATATATTTTATATTTTTATTCTCATTTTTATTATTTATAAAATTTATTTATTAATTAAAACTTAATAAAAAATTAAAAATATTTTTAAACCTTTCTATAAGAGTTTATTACATATTAATATTATATTAATAAAATAAATTAAATATTATAAATATATAATTATAGATAATTTTATTATTTTTAAAATAATTTTTATATAATATTAAAATTTAAATATTATAATAATAATTTATAATAAAACAAATTTGTTATTTAAATATAAAAATATTTTATATAAAATAAATAAATTATTTAAATAAAATTTATATATAAAATATATATATTATAATTAATTATTATTTTTATTTTAATAAAAAAATAAAATTAAAAAATAAAATAAATATATATCTAATTATTAAAATATAATAAAATTAATAATAAAATAATATTACAAAAAATTATAAAAAATATAAAAAAAAATATAAAAAAAAATATTTTATTTATATCTTTATACTAATCTTATACTAGATTTTAAATAATTTTTTTATTGATAAATTTATTTATTTTATTATTTTTATATATTTTATTATATTTTTTTTATAATAATTCTAAAAATATTTTTAAAATTAATTTAAATAATTTAATTTAATAACAGAATTATTATTTATAAGAAAGTATTTTATTTAAAATAATCTAAATTTTTTAATAATAAATTAGAAATATGTTTTAAATTATAAAATTATTAATTATTAACTATTATTTTTAATAAACTACTAATTTTTTAAGAATCAGTCTATCTTATAAATATAAACTATCTTATTAATATATTTTTAATTATTATACTTTAAATAGCTCCTTATTTAATTAACAGACTTTCTACTCTGATAAGTAGATCCTATTATAAAATATTTATCTTTAAATCAAGAAATATTTTAAAGAAAGTGATTCTATAGAACTATAATATAAAAAAATATAAATTATTAAAAATATAAAAAAAAATTAAAATTTTATAATATTGTAAACAGGTGCTAGCCACACTCGCGACTAGTCCCTATGTATCTGTTGAAGACATATATATATAAGCAGCATGTGTTATAAGTAAGGACCGTGCCTGCTATACTCAGTAGTCTAATTATATAGATATATATAAAAAAAAGTAAAAAGAAAGAAGTCTATATTATACTATTTATATAGATATATCTTATTTATATAACTTATTATAGATATAATAAGTATATAATTCTTTTTATATCTCTTTCTTTCTTCTTTTTTTAAAGTTCTATCTTATTAATATATTCTGATTATAATAGAGTTTAGTAGTAATCTATTATATTCTTCTTTATTTTTACTTTTTTTTACAGTTTTTAGATAGATATAGTCTATTTATATCAGTATATATAGAAAGATTCTCTGAAGATAATCTTTTTAATTTTAAATAATTAAATAATAAGTCTTATTACTGTATTTATAATTTTAAAATATTATTTTCTCAGCTACTATATATTAATATTTTTATCTTCTAAAATTAAATTATTTAACTTTATAAGAACTACAGGATTTATTTATTTAATTTTTTTTATTAGAGTATCTGATATAGCTTTTAGTCCGGTAAAAAATAATATAATAAAAAATATATAAAATATAGTTAAATATTAGTTTATAAAATCTGATAATAGTTTTAATCTAAATATTATATCTCTATAAACTGCTGCTAGTTTTAATTATATTTTTTTTTTATTATTTTTAAGATTTTATAATCTTTCTGGATTTTTATAAATTAAGATAGTATAATATATTATATTTATTTATATAGTCTGATTAATTTATATAGTATAAATAAATATATAATTCTTATATTAAAAATAGTATATAATACTAATATCTAGTATATCTTAAAATATTATTTATTTTTCTTAATAAAATACTTTAAATAGATTTTTATTATAAAAAAGTTAGAATTTTCTTTTTTTTTCTATAATCTGATTAATTATTTATTTAATTTTTTATATATTCTGGATAGTAGCTGAATATAGTTATCAGATTATTTATTATTAATAAATAAAATTTTTTAGATAATATTAGTACTGCAGCTTATTTTAATAACTTTTATAATATTAATATTAATATATTTAAAAAATATATTATTATTTTTTTTAGTATATTTAATATAATACAGATATAAAATTAACTTTTAATTATAATCTAATCTTATTAATATATAGAAAAAATAGTATATAAAATCTTAATATATAATCTATTATTTAATAAAAAAATATATATTTTATAGCCAGCTGTAGTTAGATTTATTTTCTAGTATTATTTAATAATAAAAATATATATTTAATTCTGTATTTATATATTAATATAATATTTTATTTTTATAAAAAAATTTTTTTTATTATATTATAAAAAATAAATTAAATAATTCTATCTAATTTTATTTTTTTATAATAATATTTTTTATTATTTTACTATTAATAATAATATTTATTATTTTATTCTAGTTAAAATTTCTTAGATTTATAATTCTCAGAAGGATTAAAGTATATATATATTTATAAATATTTAATAAATCTTTTAGATATATAGATTATTTATTCTAATAAAATTAGTATAATTTTTATTTAGATATTTTAATATTCTTTAATTTATAGCTATATTCTATAAGAAATATAATCTTAATTTATAATTCTTAATAATTATCTATACTAGTTTTTAAATCCAGTTTATTTATTAATAGTTTTAAATATAAATAGTGGAATATAATATTTTATTTAATTATTTTTATTAGTAAAATAATTACTATTATTTTTTTTAATTTTTTTAATAATAAAATATTTCTCAGAAGTAATATAGTAATATTTTAATATTAATATTTATTTTTCTAGAGTTCTTCAGTAGTTACTAGATCTATTTTAATATTAAATAGACTTACTGTAAGTTCTAAGTCTTTATTTAAAACTATAATTAGATCTATAATAGTAATCTGTATAGCTAAAGCAGCTGTATACTTAATATATTTATTATACTGGATAGTAGTAGTTAGATTCTGTAAGAATAGAACTGCTGTAGATAAGTAATACTTTAATTAAAGTAGTCTTTTATTTAATAATTCTTAACTAATTAAATTACTTTTTTATAGTAAGAATATAGTCCAGTATAATATATACCGGCTGGATAAAAAACAGTTATATAGATACAGTATATATTATTAGTAAAGATATTATAATAATATCTTTTAAAAATTTTAGTAATATTATAATTATATCTGTATAAAAATATATAGTTAATTAAATCTACTGTCCGGCCGGTATACTGGATATAATAAATATAGATAGTTTAGATTTAAATAATCTAAAAATATTAATTATTAGATTTATTTTTACAGTCTTATAAATTAATATTAATATAGTTTTCTTATAATTTATTATAATTTATATAATATCTATAAGAGTAGATACAGATATTTTTTAATATCTATTATTTAGTTATTTTAGATATATTATAATAGCTTAGTTAAAAATATTTCTAACTTTTATTTATAATATTTGTTTATTAATAAGTTTTCAGATATTTCTTATTATAATTATTAAAAATAATAGTTTAAATAGGCCGGCAGTATTCAGAGTACTCTATCTCTTACTAACTATATATTAAATCTTATTTATTTTTTTATTTATTTTTTTATTTATTAAATAATTCTTTCTGTTTTAATCTACTAGTTTTTTATTTTAATAATTCTAGAATATACAGCTATATCTTTTTATATTTTTATTATTTAAATATAATTCTAAAGCTTACTGATTATATCTTTAGTTTATTCTTTATTAACTAAAAGATTATAATATAAATAAAGTATCTAGCTATATCTTAATTTTTTTAGTTATTAAGTAATAAATACTATAGTCTTATTTATAATCCTAAAAAACTTCTGGTTAATTCTAATTATAGCTTGATTTTTAGAAGGTTATTAAAGTAGTTTAGATACTAGAAATCTTTACTTATATCCAGATATAATTTTAGAGAGTATATATCTGCTGGAATCTTTAAAAAGTCAGGTTTCTTCAGATATATTTTATAGTTTGAATAGTAAGGTTTTTATAATATTTGAAAATTAAGAAAGTTAGTTAGATAAAAAAAAGGGAAATAATAAAAAAGATAAAGAGAGAAGATAATAAAAATAAGTAAATTTTATATATATTATTTAGGTTTTAGTATAAAATACTTATTTATTAATAAATATTTAGTATATAAATATTTAGTATAAAATACTCACCTATTAATAAATATTAGTAAACTTTCTCTGATTTCTTGATAAGAAATCAGGGCTTTATAACAGGATTCTTTATCAGAATCAGGATTTATTTAAGTTCTTTATCTGTATAGCTGATTTCTTTATACTTGTATTACCTATATTTATATATATCTAGTAATTATCAGATAAGTACTGCCAGATCTTATCTGGATAATATTTATATTTAGTTCTTAGTTATAGACTTCTGTTTTATTATATTATTTTCCAGTTTTTTTATTTATTTAATATTATTTATTTTTTTTTTATTTTTTATATTTTTTTTATTCTTATTTTTTAATATATAATATTTTTTAAGCCTATTACTATTAATAATATTTTAAAAAATAATTTTATTTAATTTCTTAATTTTATATATATTATTATTTTTTATTTTATATATTTAGTATAATCTAATCTATTAAAATTATAGTTTATTTAAGATAGTTATATTATACTAATATTATATATTATAAAATAAGATATAATTTTTTAATTTTAATAATTTATTTCTAACTATATTATAATTATTAAAATAATTATAATTCTATTTTCTGATTTTTTTTAATCTATATATAGCTTCTTTTAAATCTATATTTTTTAATTTAATCTGTCTGGCTCTAGTTATAACTAGATTCTTAATAATTCTGATTTTATACTATAGTAAGATCTGTTATATAGAAACTTCTAATTTAATAGATAAAATTAATTTTTATTCTATAAAAAATCTATAAAATATTATATTTATTATTTATTTTATAGTTATTTTTATAATAAAAAATATTATATAAAAGTATTTAGTCCAGCTAGTTTTATTTTTTTATATTAATTTATTTAGAATATTTTTAATAATCTTATAATTATATTTTATATATTTATTAGCTTTTATATAATATAATAAAATACTAATCTTTTTAATTTTATATTAAATAATTAAATAATTAATTATCTATTAGTTCTTAGATTTTTTATTTATAAAAAATATCTGGAGTATTCTATATCTATAGATAATATCTTTATATAAGAACTAGATTATTATTTCTATATAAATCTGTTAAAATATTTTATTTTCTATCTAACTGCTGGTCTAGTATATAACTGAAATAATATAACTGAATCTTTTCTTAGAAAGTATATATATTATATTTATCTTAATTATTCTCTATATAGTAGATTACTATATAGATTATAATAATTTTTTTTTATTAATTTATATTTCTGACAGTTATTATATATCTTAATCTATTAGAAAATCTGTATATAATACTCTAATTATTAATATCTTTATTTAATATAATAATAAGTTTTTTTTTTTTTTTTATATTTATTCTATTTATATATTTTTTTAATAATTTTTATTTTTTTAATTTTATTATCTACTATTTTTCTTACAGATTTATAATCTATTATTCTTTAAAATAATAGATTTTTATCTATTAAGAATTTAGTAGTTTTTTTTTTAATTTTTATTTTTTTTAAAAATATAATAAAATCTAGCAGTATATATAAGATTATCAGATACTTTATAATCTTTTTATATTAATTTATATAACTAGCTTCTAGAATTTTAAATATTTTTATTATCAGTATTCTGCTGTAGATTATTAAGAATTATATTTAGTTTTCTATTTAATCTATATTCTAGATTTAAATTTTATTATTTTTTATATATCTTCTTATTTCTATATAAAATAGTTTTTATATTTTATTAAATTAATATCTACTACTACTATAATATTGTGATAGAATAGCCTAGCTATCGTGGTAACAGCCCTCAGGATGACGTATTATGGTGGTAATAGAAGTTGTGAGGTCATCGATAGCGGTTCTACACTCTTTTAATACCTAAAAGGTACTGATTCTTCTGCAGGAGACTACTGATCCCTTAAAAATCAGTCTATTTTATAGATATAGGCTATCTTTATTATTATTAAATAAATCTATTATATTTAGTGGTTGATTTCTTATCTAGTTAACAGGCTTTCTATCCTGATAAGTAGATTTTATTATATTCTGATCCTTCTTATTTTAACTAATTAAAAAAGATATTATTTCTTAAAGACAGTACAGAAAGAGAGATATCTAGTAATTATATTAATCTAGAATTATTATTAAATACTATTCTTATTACTGAGAAAATCTAATAGTTAGAAGATTATATTTATTAATTAAAATAAACTACTAATCTGTAAAGAAAAATAGTTTATTTTTAGAGAAATAGTTTTTTAAATAAGATTTTTTTTATATACTACTAATCCTCTTCTGAATCAGAAAAAAATAAAAAAAAAAATTAAATTTAAAAATATTTTCTATTTTACTTTAAATTTTAATTTTTAAAAATATTAAAAATAGATTACTAATTTAGAATATATATTTTAGAAAACTTCTAAAAAATATTTATTAAAAGAATATAAGATTCTTACTACTATTAATTATATAGATTCTATATATAGATAGAAATAATATTATTTTATTAATAATAAAAACCCGGAAATAAACTAATTTCTTAAGAAATTATAATCTTAATTTAAGAATTAGACTTTTATTCTGATCTGGAATACTGTTATTTTTTAATCAGATACTATAATTAAATTTAAATAAATTTATTAGTAATATAGTCAAGATCTGAAAGAGTTTTATATTTATTTTAATATTTTAAAATAATACTTTCCTCGTCAGGCAGAGAAAGAAAGAGTTTTATTATACTTTACTAAACTACTATCTAATTTTAATTATTATATTTAAAAATATATTTTCTACTTACTAGAAAAATAGAATAAAATAATAGCTATTATTATTTATTATTATAAACTATAGAATAATAGATAGAAATATAAATAAAATAATAATTAATTTAATAGTTATAAACTATATAAGTACTTCTAAGACTATTCTAATAAACTAATTAAAAAAAATATATTAAATTATAAAAAAAATCCTACTGGAATAAATAATAATTAATTATAATACTTTATATATAATAATACTCAGTATTTTATAAATTAATACCTTACTGAAAATAGAAAAATTTAATCTATTAAAATCTACTAATATTTATCAGATTTTAAAAAAAAAATAGAAAAATTAGAATAAATCTTATAATTTTAACTTCTTTATTTATAATAAAGATTATATATTATTTTTATATTTCTATTTATATTTAAAATAGTTTTAAAATCTTTACAGACTTAGATAATTATACTAAAATAAATATTATCAGCTATTAATTTACTAAAATTTATAATTTATAATATACTCCAGTTATTATATCTAGGATTAAAACTATTAATTAAATTACTATTCCTATCTATAATATATAGAAAATCTCTATTATTACTACTAATTTATAGAGAAGTATCTGACAGTATATATATTATAATTAGTATAGTTTAATTACTATTTTATATATAGATTCCAGTATTTATATCTTTTTAACTGTATTTATACAGTAGTAATAATACTAATCTAATTCTTTACCCGGTATAAGAAATAAGAATAATAAATCTTATATAATCTACTAATAATTCAGAAATATAATAGATATAATTAGATATTTAATTACTAAAAAAAAATTAAAAAATAATAAAAATAGTAAATAACTAATATAATAAAAATAAATAATAAATAAAATAATAATAAAAAGAAAAGAAAATAATATCTGTATAATAAAGAAGAGGATAAAAAAAAGAAAAAAAAGAAAAATATATAAAAAATTCTTTATTTATTTTTTTTTTCTAAAGCTTTACTAATATAAATATATTTAAATACTGGTAAATCTATATAGAAATAGTATATAATCTTATTTATACTATATATCCTGCAGGTTCCCTGTCTTTTATTATCAGATCTCTACTATTCTGAATCAGGAATATATAAGATTATTCCTAATACTCGAGCCAGGTAGCTTGTCCCAGTAAAGAAGGATACTATTTATAATAGAATAGTCTAGTTATTATAGTAATAGTCCTTAGAATAATATATTATAATAGTAATAAAAGTTATAAGGTTATTAATAGCAGTTCTATACTCTCTTAATATCTAAAAGATACTGATTCCTCTGCAGGAGACTACTGATCTTTTAAAAATCAGTCTATTTTATAAATATAGGCTATCTTTATTATTATTAGATAAATCCATTGTATTTAGTGGTTGATTCCTTACCTAGTCGACAGGCTTTCTACCCTGACAAGTAGATCCTATCACAAATATTTAAAGATTTATTTATATAATCTATAGATATAGTATATAGCTCAGCTACTATTAGAGACTTTAATTAGTTAAATATTCAGATTTATTAATCTTTTTATTTAAAAACTATTTTTTTTCTAAATAGAATATATAGTAGATTTATAATATAAATATAATTAGAAATATATATTTTAAAAACTATTATAAAATTTATAAATTCTTATATTTATTTTATATATATAAATAATAACTATAAAATAATCTTATTAATCTTAATAGATTTAGATTTTTTTTTTATTTATTATAGATCTAGTCTATAATCTTAATATCTGATATAATAAATTATAATTTTTTAATAAAGATTACTGTACCAGCTAACTTAATTAAATATTTATTTAATTTTAATAATTTAAATTAAATAAATATTTAGAAATATATTAATAAATATCTGAGAGAATCTTTCTATTATTATAAACTATTTTTAGTTTTTTAATTCTAATATTATCTAGAAAAATCTAGACTTTTTTAAAAAAGATTCTATATAAGATATATTCTACTACTTTAATAAATTTTAATATAAAATTTATTTTTTTTTATAAAATAATTATAAATCTTAATAATTTTAAAAATATTTAGATAATAGTAAGCTCTTTATTTTTTTTATTAATATTATCTGATTATATTCTAATAAAAAGTTTATTATAAATATTACTATTATATTTATAAATTATTTTATAAATTTATTTATATCCGGAGATATATTAGTATTTTTTAGAATATACTGGTTTACTCTAGTTCTATTATAGATTAGATAATAGATATTCTTTAATTTTTTAATTATTAGAAATTATATATTTCTATACAGTTTTTAATATTTTTCTATAATTGTTTTTTAAATTTTTTTTTAAAAATATTATATATTATATTATATAGTATCTTCAGTATTTAAATATTTTTTTCTTATTATATTTTATATAATATTATTTTTATATATTATAATAGTATAATTTCTAGTCTTATTTAATCCAGATATTTAAATTCCCAGTCTAGTACTTTTTTTTTTTAAATAGTATAGTAATTTTAGTAAATTATAGATTTTTTTTAATTTTTAATTTTATTAATGTATTCGGTAAGCAAGTCAGCCATGTAAGCGAGTCGGCCACCTCTACCCGATTTCTACAACTAGGTGAGATTCAAGCACCTTTTTACTAATAAAATAATTGTATTTCTATATAAAACTAATTACTAGATAGATTAGGATATCTGACTCTAATATATTTCTGAATATAATAATTAGAATACTGCAGTAATATATATACGCGAGGTCTAACTGCAGGAAGCCCTGGATCTTTAGATATAGTATCTTAAGTTTTAAAAATCTGATTCTCTTGCTGAAATCGTTCCTAGCTCTTCTAGATTAAAAAGCTCTTTTAATTAATAAACTACTTAGTAGATTTTTTTCTTTTTAAAAGCTGTTTCTTATATACAGCTTATAAATTATAATTTTCTTATATTAAAATAACAGTACTATTTATTATTATTTTATATTTTTTAATAAATTAATCTAGTACAGTCTTTATAAAAGAAGAAGAACTCTATATATATATTCTTAATAGCTTTTTAATTATAAATATCTGTTTTTTAAGCTGTCTGGTAGTATAAAGTATTTTAGATACTGAATTAGTTAACTGACTATCTGGTAGTATAGAAGTTCTTAGTTAGATATTTAATAAACTTAATATTTATTCTAGATTATATAAAACTAGTCTAGTAGTAGAGAAACTACTATAGATATTATTAATAATATAAATCTCTATATATATCTGAAGAAAAACTTTAAAAAAATCAAGCTTATTAATATAGTTAAATCTGAAATATATTTTAGTTTCTACTAAGTATCTGTATATATATTTTAATAATAAAAAATAATTAATATCTAAAGACTGCAGTAGATATAAAAAATAAATAAATATATAAATAAAAATAATATTATTTTTATTATATATCTAATTAAATTAAAATATTAAATAATTTTTATAGCTATTAAGAATTAGAAAATAATATTTTCTAATTATACAGCTAGTAGTTATAAAAATAAAAAGTTTTTTAAACTAATAAAAACTTATTTTATTACTAATCTAATTATTTAAATTAATTTTAATTCTTCATTTATATAGTAAAATATTTTAATATTAATTCTTTATATAAATCTTTTTTTTAAAGATAATATATAATAAAAGAGCCTATCTAGAAATATTAATATATTTAATAAAAATAATCTATTCTTAATTATCTGATTATATAAAAAATATTTTTTTATAAAAATTAACTCTAGTAATTATTTTAACAGTAACTACTAGATTTATAATAAAGCTAGTTTTATTAAAATTATAAATATTTTTAGATATAATCCTATACTGTATTATAATAATTTATATATAGTTAAACTATTTTTTAATAATCTTAGAATCTTTATATTAAGTATCTTAATAGTTATATTATCAGAAAAAATATATTTTTAATTTATTATATTTTTTAATAAAATTATAGATCTATTTTTTTCTAACTGATTAAATAAATATAATATTATATATAGTAAGAAGAATATTAGCTTTTTTTTATATATAGAATAATTAGAGAGATATTTTATATTAAATAAATAATAGAATCTATTATATAAATATTTTTTTTATTTTAAATTATTTTATAAAAATTAATATATATTTTTAATTAATTTCTCTTTTTATATAATTAATCTTAAAGAGTTAAGTAAGATATATTATAAATATATACTGCTTTATAAATATTAGAAATTTTTTATATTTTTAAAGTAGAGATAGTAATTAAAATCCTCCTCTCTTTCTCAGCTGAATTTCTTGGATTTTAATATACTTTTAGAGGTATGGTTGGTGGTTGAATAAGGTGATGTTTTTTGGACGCGGTCAAAACGTGTGAGGTGGCCGACTTGCTTATATGGCCGACTCGCTTACCGAATATATTAGTTATTTTTATATTAGATAAGCTTCTTAATTAAATTATATAATTCTAGAATACAGCTATTTATTATATAGTCTAATATTTTTTAAATTCTATTTTCTAATATTATAATATTTTTTTAAATATAAAAATTTCTAGCTATCAGATTCTTCTGGTATATTATCTTCTAATAAATTTAAATTTAAAAACCGGACTTTATTAATTTTTCTTTTAAAAAAATAGTAATTTTTATTAATTCTTTTTTTTTTTATTATAATATTTTTTTTAATATAATTTTTAATACTAGTATATATTACTTTTCTGTAGGCCGGCAGCTATCCTGTTTACAGCTATCTTATTTATAATAATAATATAATAAATAATTAAAAATTCTGCTCTATACAGCTCTATATTTTCTAATTAATTAATAGAATTACCAGATAAATATCTGTTAATTCTCAGCTTCTTTAATTAATTAATAGGATTATCAGATAAATATCTGCTAATTCTCAGCTAATTAGATATAGTCTTTATTTATATTTATATTCTGTACTCTTTTTCTTTCTTCTTTTCTTTCAGTCTATAATTAGTAATTATAAGTATCTGTCCAGTTAGATATTTATTATATCTTTTAAAGACTGCTCTAGCCAGATATTTTTTTTATATCTAATATCTTACAGAATTACTAGAATAGTAAACTCTAGTTTACTAATTCTATTTAATAAATAGAACTAATAATTAATAATATTATTAGTTTTTATTTATAATTTTATCTAGACAGCTGTTTAAAATATTATATTAAAAATTAGATTTTTTTTTATAA
Organism: Aspergillus ellipticus CBS 707.79; assembly: GCA_003184645.1. NCBI lineage: Eukaryota > Fungi > Ascomycota > Eurotiomycetes > Eurotiales > Aspergillaceae > Aspergillus > Aspergillus ellipticus. Next base: position 10,421 of record KZ825841.1, on the reverse strand, counting down.
ATTCTATTATAAATATAGAGATTTAAATTATAATATTTTTAATATTAATAATTAAGTCTAGAATATAATTTAAATATTAATTTTTTTTATAATTAGCAATAATTATTATTAGATAAAGATTAAATTAGATAATAATTTAAAATCTCTTTACTAAATATCTAGATATAATATTAATTTTAGAATCTATATTTATAAATACTAAAATAACTATTTTTTTAATTATAATATTTATATATATTATTTTTTATATATATATTAAATTATTTTCTAGTATAGATTTAGATCTAAAATCTAGAATATTATATATAGCTACTTAGATTTTATTATTTTATATTATAATTTATCTAGAATATAAAATAAAAAAATTTTTATATATTAGATTAGATACTTCTAAAAATTCTTATACTATAATATATTTTATTTTTTAATCTAATATTTTTTTAAAAAAAATTTCTGTATCTATATTTTTTTTAATTTTTTTAATTAGTCTAGTATTATTTATTATCTGTATTCTCTTAGTTTATAAATATATTTTTTTAATTTTAATCTTCTATTCTCCTGTTAAGTACTTAATTAGTTTAGATATTTTTATATTAGAAAAATTATTAGTTTAATATCTATTATATCTAGTAATTCAGATTTATATTTTTATTTTTTTTTTAATCAGCTATTTTTTCTATAATTTTTATTATACTATTATTTTTTTCTTTATTTTTTTTTATTTTTTATATTCAGACTAATATACTAGTTACTCTAGATTCTTTTTTATTTTTAAATTTATAAATATTTTTTATTAAAATTTAATTATAAATCTTTTATTTCTGAATCTATTTATATAATATTTTTTAATTATAAAATTAATATAATAGAGATTTATTTTAATATTATCTCTTATTCTTAGATATATATTTATTTAGTATTCTAACTGCCTGTAGTAAAAGCAGTTAATATTTATATAATTAATAATACTAGTATTAAAAATATTATATATTCTATAAATATTATTAGTCTAAAACTGATTTTATATTTCTAGATTTTATTCTAAAAATATCTTTAATAATAGATATATAGTTTTAAATTTTTTTATAAGCTTATTTATTTTATTAATTATAGATTTTAATATATTTTTCTAAGTAGTTTATAAGAAATTTTATATATTATAACTACAGTATTTCTAAACTAGATTTTTAATTATAAAAATAATAAATAATATCTAATTATTATTTTTTCTTAATTTATTAAATTATTTTAATAATTTAATAATTTATATTATATAGATTCTGTATTTTTTAAAATTAATAGTTTCCAGATTATTAAAATCTATATCTAATTTTTAATATATTTATTTAACCAGATTTATAAATAATTTTTTTATAAACTATAGAGTTCTAGTATAATTATTAATTTATTTATTTTTTTTAAATCTAATTAATATAACTGTATATTTATATAACTTTTTATAATATTATTCTATAATCTTAACTAATTCTTAAAAATTTTAAGATATTAGTATATATTAATTTACTAATATATATTTTATTTTTTAAATTTATTAATTATTATTTTCTAGAATACTTATCAGTTCTTATTTATATATTTTTAAATAATTTTTATTTAGTTATTTATCTAGATATTATAGTTGTCTAGTAAATACTTAAGTATATTTTTTATAATAATAATTCTATAATTATTATATATTTATTTAAATTAATTAATTTATCTGGTTATATCTTATTTTTTAAAGAAAGATACTGTCTGTAAACCGGATACAGATATAAGTACTATAAATATAAGTCTAGTCTATACTAGTATTATTAATATTAGAGTATTTATAATAAAAAGATTATTTATTTTTTTTAATTATCTACTTAGAAAGTCTGCTTAAAATCTCTTATATTTTAATTTATAAAAAAAGTCTATTATTATTAGATTTATTATATATTATTTATTCAGATATAATAATTAATTTTATATAATATTTTTATTTTTTTTATTTAGTTTTTCAGATATATCTGGATAATTTTAATTTAATTATCTAGTTTTTTTTATTTCTGTACTAATATATTTAATATTTTTTATATTTTTTTATTTACAGTCAGATTTTTTTAGTATAAAATATTTTTTTTAAAAAATTTTATATCTTTATTTTCAGGGTATCCTATATAAGTTATTAATATAAATAGATACTAGCTATATTTATAACTAGTCTTTATATATCTGTTAAAGATATATATATATAAGTAGTATATATTATAAGTAAGAACTGTACCTGCTATACTCAGTAGTCTAACTGTATAGATATATATAAAAAAAAATAAGAAGAAAAAAGTCTGTATTATACTATCTATATGGATGTACCTTATTTATATAGCTTGTTATAGGTGCGATAAGTATATAATCCTCTTTACAATATTATAATTTTTATATATATTAATAATTATAATTATATAATATTATACTATTAAAATTTTTTAATAAATTAAATAAATAATATATATAATAATATAAATTATTATTTTATTTATATTAAATACTTATATCTAAATATATAGTTAACTTTTTTTTAATAGTGGTAGTTATAGTAAGAAACAGCAGTTCAGTGTTACAGCAGTTCAGTGTCCAGTTATATTACAGCCTGTATTAGATTAGTAATAGTAAGATTCTGCTGTAACTATACCTTCTAAATTGGGAAGGTGCCAACGTATCACGTGACCCATCTTACTCCTTTGGGCCAAGGGGGGCCGGCGGTGGAAGATAGGGGTGTAGGGATAGCAATGGGGGTGTCGCCTGATCATCACCCGAAATAATACACTGCTTTGCCCATGTCCCATCAAAACAGGCCAATCAAAAAGCCTCGAATGCCACCTGCCTACTCCGTAGTTAGATAATAATATTAAAGCAAATGAGCCAATTCTCACACCGGTCAACAACCATGCTCTGATCACCGAAACCTTCCTCCGTGCTTATCCTTGGCTTAGGCTCCTGGTACAGAGCATATGCAATACGGTAGCGGACTTGTAGTGGCCCTGGTCTGGCGTTGCTATCACCATGCCACTGTCCAAAGAAAGCACATTTCCTAAGCAGAGTGGCATCGACACACGCTCCATCATCTCCATGCAAGAACTGGACCCTTCCCCAGTGGATGAGATGTTTCCCGACCTCGAACCCGGCGAATTTTTCCCCAAAGCGCAGAGCTCCCCATCGGTGGGCCGGAGTTCTACAGGAGGAAGATTTTCATGGCTCAAGTTAGGTCTTCGCGGATACAGCTGGGATTCTTGGTGTACGGCAAAGTCTATTATCCATAACAATGGATACCCTCATAGCAAGATAAACTATCCGAGGCTAACAGTGATCCTCAGTATCCGCTTTCCAACGATACTCGACCTACCCTCCCTCCATATTCCTTCTCCTACATTGGACCAACACCTCACTTATTCCTCTTGCGACTCGATCCGTATCAGACAGCGAAACCTATCTACTTCTCACAAGACCTGTCTACCAGTCTCCGCCACTTGAGCACGTGATCCTGACAATTCCTGTTCTAGTCCATGTTGCGTCGGGTATTGCCTTGCGCAACATTCGCTCCTCGCGACGGGCGCGACTCTACGGCGCTGAGAAGAGGTCCCAGAGAAACTTGCTAACGTTTTGGCCTCGAATGAGCCTGCAGGCCAGACTAGGATATTCTCTCGTCCCATTACTGGGCGTTCATGTGCTCGTCAATCGCATCACCCCACTGATAGTCGACGGGGGAAGCTCCGGCGTCAGTCTAGGTTATGTGGCCCATGGATTTGCACGAGCCCCAGTCTTTTGGAACATATACTATGTGGTATTTGTCGCCATAGGGGTGTGGCATTTCGCGGGTGGATGGTCCTCGTGGATGGGCTGGAGAGTGACGACGATACGGAAGCAGCGTAGTCGGAAGAAAGGCTCACTGGAAGGGTATTTGGGATACTCGGAAAGCGAGCAACGGGTCCAGCGACAGAGAAAGATGTGGTGGGCCGTCAATGGGATCGCAGCGGTAGGTGCATCAATTTGGCTTGTCGGAGCCCTGGGGATTATCGGGCAGACTGGGCAGGGCTCTGGCTGGGAAGCCAATGTATGGAATGAGGTATACAACCGGGTACCTGCCCTCGGGGCCTGGCTCTGACTGTCTATGGTTGAAAATTAACGCATATGTTCTGTATAATAACATTCATGGTGTTTATAATACCGCTGGTACCTCAAGAATAATTACAAATTGGATACATCATTATCCCTTTAGTTAACCTCTTCTCTACCATTTACTAGTACATCCTCCGTAAAGCAAGGCGGTGGAAGCCGAGCTCTGGGACCCAGGGGAGTATGGTCCGTGCTTTGGCAGGAAACATCGGTCGAAAAGGGAAAAAAAAAGTAAAAACGACGACTCCGCTAAATACGGAGTCGAAGGGTACCAAAAGATTGTCTTATTCTCTCCTCGGTCCCAACAGTTCTCACTGAAGATCAGGCCGATGAGCTCACGCCCTCATGCCCTCTTCCGTGTTCTCCCCACCCGACCCAAAATTCGAATCTTCCCGTCGCGCCTCAGCAGAGATCGTGCAATTGCTCATTGTCCATTTCCCCGACGACTCGATCCTGCCCTATCACCAACCGTCGAGATGTCGGAGCAACTGATCCAGTACGGCGGTACTGAATACAGGGCAGTGAAGGAAGGATTGGCATACATTTTGAATCCCCCTGCCCAGACTGCCGCCTCGAAGGCCACGAAAAAAGATCTTAAAGCTGACGACCAATCCCAATCAGTTTTCTACAATCCAATTCAACAGTTCAATCGGGACCTTAGCGTCCTTGCAATTAAAGCATATGGAGAACATTCGATAGCCTTGAAGAAACAGAAGGCTGAAAAAAAAAAAAAAAAGGCTACAGTGAATACCAAGAAGCGTAAACGGGAACTAGGAGATAGCGACAAACAAAATAACGAGCAGGATCAGAATCATGGGGTGGGGGCCACAGCAGAGAGCAAGCTTCCATCTGCGCAGCAAGACATTGTACCGTCTTTCACAATTCTGGACGCCCTGTCTGCCACTGGTCTACGTGCATTGCGATATGCCTCGGAGATCCCATTCACTTCCTATGTTGTTGCAAATGACCTGTCGGCTTCAGCTATCCAGTCTATGAAAGTGAATATTGAATACAATCAACTTGAAGGGCATATAAGACCCAACAATGGGGATGCTCGGGCTTACATGTACAGCCTTTTGAGCCAAGGGAACCCCCCCAACACTGACCCGCACGCAAGAAAATTCGATGTCATCGACCTGGACCCTTACGGTACCGCGGCACCATTTATGGACGCCGCGGTTCAGGGTGTTAAGGATGGTGGTCTCCTTTGTGTGACCTGTACCGATGCCGGGGTTTGGGCCTCTCATGGGTATCCTGAGAAAGCGTTCGCCTTGTATGGCGGTGCTCCGATCAAGGGGCCTCATTGTCATGAAGGAGGGCTCCGCCTTATTTTACACGGACTCGCAATGTCTGCTGCAAAATATGGCCTCGCGATTGAGCCGCTCCTCTCCTTGTCAATTGATTTCTATGCTCGAGTATTTGTCCGCGTTCATCGCTCTCCAGCTGAAGTTAAATTTACTTCTGGAAACATGATGATGGTCTATAACTGCGATTCTGGCTGTGGTGCATGGTCGACTCAGCCCATAACGCAAACGAGGCAGAGGTTGGACAAAAAGGGTGATCCTTTCTATCATTTCGGCTTTGCTCAAGGCCCAGTATCGGATCGTCGCTGCGAACATTGTGGTTTTCAGACCCATTTAGGAGGCCCTATGTGGGCTGGTCCCCTTCATAATCCTCATTACATTCGCAGGATCCTCAACATGCTCCCTCGGGCAGATCGAAACGTGTACCAGACCATTGACAGAATTGAAGGCATGTTGACTACAGCGCTCGAGGAAGACTTGTCCCTTGAACTCTCTGGATTGGCTGTGCATCAAAATTCCACCGACGACGCTGGTGAAGATGTCCCACTTGGTGAATTTTCTGCCATCATTCCACGGCTAGATCCAGCCCTTCGGGATGAGCATCCCTTTTATTTCAGCCTCAGCTCCTTATCAAAAGTTCTACATACATCAACGATTTCCATTGATGCCATGCGCGGCGCTCTTCGACACCTGGGCTATCGGTCCACCCGCAGTCATGCAAGGCCCAATTCAATTCGCACGGATGCTCCTTGGGAGGTCGTATGGGAGATTATGAGGGAATGGGTAAGGCAGAAGTCGCCCATCAGACAAGGCGCTATTAAGGCCGGGAGTCCCGGCGCTGTCATCATGGCTAGGAGTCGAGAGAACATTCAAAAATCTGACGGAGAAGATTTTTCCATAGGTCTTCTAAAGTCAGATATCATGGCAGCCGCTGAAGCAAAGGATGTCATGGAGATGGTTTCTAAGGTTCAAGCTGCATTGTATCGCGTCGGTGCCCGCCAGGGGTCCCAAGAAACAGTTATGTCTCAGCCTCGGTCTTATAACAATTCGGCTCCTAGACCTGATCCTGGAACTCTGGAGATCGTGTTTGACGAGGCCTTGGGCAAGGAGGCAGTGGCTAGAAAACGCTTGGTGCGGTATCAAATCAATCCTCGTGAGAACTGGGGCCCTTTGAGCCGAGCGTCTGGGGGACGATAGTGATGGAAATCCTCTCCGTATACCACTTTATGTCCCTTGCCTTCATGTTCTCGATGGCGCATCCCATGGGTGCCACTGGGTTTCGATTGAGCTAAATTGACTCGACCGTGCATAGGTACCTATCTTGAATAGCCAATCTACTTGTCGCCCGCACTACAGCCTTTTACCAAACCAACACAACAGGAATTGGGGTTGGGTTGACTACGGACCTGCGGCCCAGCAGATATAAATCAGTCCTAGATAAAAGGCAAAAGCAGTCAGGAATATTATGTGGAACATGGGCGCGTTGAAGCGTGCTTTGCTACCCTCCACCACCAACCATCTGACAACCATCTGACAACCACTCTGTATTCTACTTGAATTATCAAAATCAAGTTGATTATTGTCGTTTATCTTGAACTATGTTTATTATTTGAGTCATTCCAGTCTGCCATCCCCTAGGGCCTGACCATATATTCAATCACTCAAACAAATTGAAAGTATAGCTTTATATATTTACGTTATTACTAGGCTCTATTGCTGTATTGAAAATATATACTACTATTAACTATAGCTTAGATATTAAGCTGATAAATTTTGTGCTTTTGTGTTCAAGGTACAGAGTATATTTATATTAATACAAATTATGAACTAATTATAATAACAGCTATTACAGAAGTCCTATATTGTAGGCGGTGAAAGGTAATCTGGCCGGCATGGCTAAGTTCTTGTTCCGAACCACCTATTTAAGCAACACCTCACCACTTTGTTTTGTATGCTGTTTCATCAATATCAGTTTAGTCTCTCTATCGTTGAACTCATTTATCATTGCGTCTCTAAGTGGCCTATCCTCTCCGAGAACCTGCTTAAACATATAAACCCTGTAAAAAAATACAGTTTTACTGGTATGTTGAACATCCTAACCTTTATTTCTAATTATGGTTCAATTATTAAAATAGGGCCTTGTTCGACCGATATCCCTCCCCTAATCACCCGACACCCTCTGTAGTTTGACTCATGCCTCTTTTTCTAGACAGACCTAGTATGGTCATATGTTGCTTTTTATCAACTGTAGCTAAATGTATTAATATTAGTCTACTAGACCTTATATAAGTAATTTTGACCTGCTATATTTACTTATTTTATTCATCTGCCTGTCTATGCGTACGGAGTAGTAAGTTCAATTCATCTACCTACACAAAGCACAGAGTGCTTTTAAAGCAAGCTTGTTTAAGATGGAGGGAAAGCAAAAAAAGCTTTCAGGATAGCATGTCCTGGTTTCGATCCAGGGACCTAGTGATTGTTAGTGAACAAGTCCAGAGGACCACCATGGATGGAGGAGACGCACCTCCGGGTTATGAGCCCGGCGCTCTTCCCCTGAGCTAACATGCTGCAGTTCAGACAATATTTTCTTTTTTCTATATATGCGAGTATACTGTCTATCAATCTACAAGCAGATGCCTCCCATCCATCCTATTTGTTCAACCTATTTTTGCAGCTTTTCAACGGGCAGAGACAATGTAAATGGACACTTATATTTATCATCCGAGTAATCAGACCTTTGAGAAAGATTCAGGGACAGGAATATTAAGATTATCGATTATGTTTAAAGACTGATACCCTTGCAACCCTCCAATTATACTTATCACAGGTAATACCCATGCTACTAAGAGCCCCTCATGAAGATACCAACCTAACAGGTACCTGGTTAGTCACGTGTTATATAAGGACCTCACGGATAAGATATACAGTAGTATGACAGGTATTTTTTAAACACCCTACCTAGTTGGAGTACTTACCTAGGCAGGCATGAGTAAGTTCGTTGGTCTGAAAAAAACAGCCCGGTAAGCCAACCACCGAGGCTGTAATATCCAGATCCTGTCTATTATCATATAAAATCTACCATAGATATAAAAGAGACCTTCTGTGTAGGAGACAGGGGGGAAGAAAAAAAGAAAGACAGAATAGCATGTCCTGGTTTCGATCCAGGGACCTGGTGTAATTTGTAAGCTAATAAGTTTTGAAAACTGCCAGAGTATGATAAAATTGACATACCTCCGGGTTATGAGCCCGGCGCTCTTCCCCTGAGCTAACATGCTGCTGATGATACTTACATATACTATAGTATTATTACCCCTATTTATGGTCAGCAAACTGTTGATTTTATAAATTATCTATTGTTTTTGTTCTTTGTACACCTTTGTACACTCATCCTGCGCATGATAGTTAACTAATCCCACAATTCCCACCTCTACAAATTGGGTCACCCATCTAAAATATGTATCTTGGTGCAGTTTTATCTATTAACAGGGATAATCAATATAACTGAAACAAATACTTCTATTTATTGCTTATATATATATATACTCGTCGCCTGCACAGTGCTTGGCTGGCCGATAGGGTTGGTACTTGGTCGGCTACAGACCCATGAAGATTTTTAATCTGTATAAATAAATTCAATAATTAGATTTTTTTTTAATATAAATCATTTATTAATTTTTTTATACTATATAAAATTTTTATTTAAATCTTTTATTATTAGCTCAGCTGGAAGAAAGAAATTTTAATTTTAATTTTGAATAAACTAATTAAAAAAAATATATATTAATTAATAGTATTAAATAAGTATAATTTAGTTTAGATATTTTTAAACTAATTTATTAGAATAGTTTAAAACTAGGTTTTTTAAAATAAAATAATTTATAAATTATTAAATTAATCTATTTTTTAAATAATATAATATTAAAATTTAAATAAAAATTAATTTAAGTTATAATAAAAAAATAAAAATAATATATATATTAAAAAATAATTTTTTTAATAGATAATAATAATAATATTTAGTTAAAAATAATCTATTTTTTATATTAAAATTTATAACAAATAAAAACAATTAGAATATTTAAAATATAAAATAAATAAAAATTTAAGTTTTTTTTAAAATAATAATTAATTATTTTAAAAATTAAATAAAAATAATTTTTTATAAAATAAAAACTACAGTAATATAATTTAAGTATTAAAATTAAAATTAAAATAAATAGTAAGAAATATACTAAAAATATTAAAAAATTTATAAAATAAAAAAATATGTAATTTAATATATCAAATTAATTATTGAAATATTATTAATAAATAAAATAATATTGGTAATTTTTACTAAAACTATTATTTAAATATAGAAACATTATTATTAATACTAGAATTTAAATACTAATTATATAGTATTTAAAAATTAAAATTCTTAACTAATATATTAAATATTATAATTTTTAATTAATTATTTTAGTTTAAAATTAATATATATTAAATCTAGATAAATTACTAAATTACTAATTATTAATTAAAATAATTATATTTAATTATTATATTTTAATCTAATTTTAATTATAATCTAATAATTAAATTAAAATATTATATAACAGAGTTTTTAAAGAAAGATTATATATTTAAAAGTCTAAAGTTTCTAAAATATATATCTAATCTTATATTATATATTTTTTAATTTATATATATTCTATATAATATAATTAAAATATTCTCTATATTAAATTACTAGTATTAATTAATAAATAATTAATAAATTTTTTATTTAGCTGAGCTTAATTATATAATTATATTATTTACTATCTAATTTATTTATTAAATAAAATATATTATTATAAATTATATAGTAATTTTAAATTAATTATTTTATTTTTTATTTTATTTTTTATTTTATTTTTTATTTTATTTTTTATTTTATTTTTTATTTTATTTTTTATTTTATTTTTTATTTTATTT
>KZ825840.1:44155-219882 GCA_003184645.1 Aspergillus ellipticus CBS 707.79 | reverse complement strand
CTTATCCCCCAGCCCATCCCATCTCCACCCCCCAAAACCACCAACTCAAATAAAAGAAAAGAAAGAAAACTCACCGGCCACACCTCAACCCCCGCCCCAAACCCCCGCCCTCGCCTCCGCCCCACTCCCTATCGTACTGCCCCCGCGCGCCCACACGCCCAGCCCCGAGGCCCCAATCTCCGCCATATCGCGCACCCGCCCGCCAACCACCACGCCGCGGGCCCCGAGCTGCTTCATCCGCAGGGCGTTGATGCCGCCCACCACGGCGCAGTGCTGGTGGGGCGGCTGCTCGAGGACCATGATCGTGTGTGCGGGGGTTAGGTCGGCCCAGGGGGTGGATTTGGGGATGAGGGTTGGGTGGTGGGTTTGGGTGGGGAGGGGGAGAGGGGGGTCTGGGGCGTTCTTGGGGAGGAATTTTATGGTGGATGCGGGGGCGATGGTTTTGATTTTGGGATGGTTGATCGGGGAGGGGGAGGGGTGGAGGGCTGGGTGGGGATTGTTGTTAGGTTGGTTGTTTTGGGGTGAAGGAAGAAGGGCTTACTTAGGTCGGCGAGGTAGCCTGCGCGGGCCGGGGTGCCCGGGGTCTGGGGCTGGAGTTTGAGGAGGGCATCGGAGACCTGTTTACTTACTTAGGTTAGTGGGGTTGATCTTGGTTTGTTACGGGTGGATGGGAGGGATGGGTTTGGTGAGGGTTGTGATGGTGGAGGAATGGATGGATGGGGGTGGGTGTATAGAAGGAGGGTTGTAGTGTGGTTTGGGAGGGAGGGAGGTGAGGGACTGAGATATGGAGTACGTACATCACAGGCAGAGTAGTTCTGCAGGATCGCGAGTTTCTCTTCCAGGGTGGTTGGCATGGTGGTGACAATGTGTCTTGGAGTTGATCTTCTGCTGATGTATGGGTGTATGGATGTACAGGTGAGAGGATAAGTCTGAGAAGGGCTGTCAGACAGATATAGGGAACCGGATTAGTTAAATATGGTGTCTTTCTACTCCACTATATCAAGTCGCGATAAGCTGTCAACTGAGAAGTACGGCAGAAAGCTGGGATGGGATCGCTGCCGGTGATGCGCATTTACCGAGGATCCCCGTGGGAGTTGACATCATGCCGGCTGGCTGGACTGGAGGGTCCGATCCGATCAGGACATGGCGTGTGTCTGTTATCTGTGTGGATGAGGTCCATCTACATCCAGAGTGACACGGCAGATGATACTCCATATCCCAGGTTGCACAGGATGGATCTGAGCACCTGGACTGGCAGATGAGGGGGAAAGAAGCTGACGATAAGAGGAGATAGACTATACAAGCCCCACGCAGTCCAATTTCTGGGGCAAACTGTCGCAGTCTGACATCCAGCCACCTCGGCCATTCCTCACGACATGATATGCCTTTGATCTAGGACATTGATCTAGAAGCCCAGCACTCCATCACCCCCCCATCACGATGTCTACATACTCCCCCCACCAGCTCGAGCTCTACCTCGAGCGCATTCGCTACCCCGGCTCGGCCTCCTCCACCCGCCTGCAGCGCCTCCAACAGGCCATCCAGGAAGATCCCCTGGCCGCGCTGACCGAGATCCAGCACCGCCAGCTCGCCTCCATCCCATGGGGAAACTCCGCCCTGCACTACTCCTCCCACCGGACCATCTCCATTCGTCCCGGGTGCGTCTTCGAGAAGCTCATCGAGCGCGCCCTGGACGGCTACTGCATGGAAAACAACAATCTGCTGTATACTGTCCTGCACTCTCTAGGGTATACGGTCTACCCCACCGGGGGCCGCGTGTGTCTGGCAGCGTCCGAGGCAGGTTATCCGGGGGTGGAGCAGTTGTATACGGGACTGTGAGTGCCCTATCGCTTGAGAGTACCGCGGATTGGCAATGCGGCCCGGCAAGTCGGTTCTAGGCTAATGCGAACTTCAACTACAGGTCGCATATGGTTCTAATCGTGACCGTCAATGGCGCGAAATTCGCGGTAGGTTGTTGTTTCACCCACTGGCAGATCTGCGTCTAATGCCATCGATCGCCACCATGCAGGTTGACGTCGGCTTCGGGAACAAGGGGCCTACCAGTCCCTTGCCGCTGACACAGGACACCGTCTCGGTGTGTATGACCCCGACCGAGATGCGACTCGTCTACGACGCCCTCCCCACCTTCGTGGACCAGACCCAGAAGGTCTGGATCTACCAGATCAGATACACCCCGGACAGCCGGTGGATCCCCATGTATTCCTTTTTGGGGAATGAGTTCGTCCCTCAGGATTTCGAGATCATGAATTTCTTCACCAGTCAGCAGCGCAAGAGCTGGTTTACGCAGACCCTCGTCTGTACGCGCATGTTCCTGGACGAGACCGAGTCCGCCGTGCAGGGGCTGTATGTGCTGTCCGGGAAAGAGGTCAAGAGGAGACAGCACGGGCAGACGGACGTCGTAGCCACGCTGGAAAGCGAGCAAGACCGGGTCCAGGCCCTGGCCAAGTGGTTTGGCCTGCACCTCCGGGAGCACGAGGTCGAGGGCATCCGGGGCTTAGTATCGGAGATCAAATAGATTTTGAGACTAGAATCCACCTGCCGCGTCCGGTTGGACAGGTTTTTATGGTACAGACAATGTTCTCCAAACCCATTGTGTGGATATTTCTCTAGAAAGTAATGCTGTCGAACAAACAAGGAATAAAAACATGACGCGGAGACACAGTCGTCGTCTAGAAGATCCGCTTCTCGAGCTGTGACACGTTGTTAGAGCCAGTCCCACAATGCCGGGGGGGCTTGTGTGCGAGGTCCGTACCTTCCAAGGGTTGCTCAGCTCGAATCCCGGGGGGGCTTCGTGGTTGCTCGATTGACCACGCATGGTGCCTGTGATTCTCAAGTCGCGCTCCATCACTAGACCGGGCATCGATGGTTAGTTCAGGATGTTTCAGCGGTCGGGGCACGCCAGCGTCCAATTGGACGTCACCGTCTGGAAGCGTCAAGCACATACTTTGCTGCGTAAGAGTTAGCCCAACCTGAACCTGCCCGGTCGCATCATGTAAGCGCAAGGCTACTTACTCTGTCCCACAGATCCCTGCTCCACCGCGCCCGCTTGCCTTCGTTCGTCCAGTTCTTGACGGCCATCAGACCGTAACCACCGGCACCGAAGCACTGTTCGATGGTTGTCAGTTCAGTGAGAAGTCGGAGCCCGTGAGGAGGCAGGGAGTGGTGGTGGTGGTGGACGTACCCCGATGATGATCCCGAAGGGGAGGAGGGCCTCGAAGGGGACACCCATAATGTCTGGCAGGAGGGGAATCGACAGCGGTAGTGGAGAAGAGGGAACGGTCGTTCGGGGGCAGCGAGAGGCGTGAAAGTGAAGCTGGTTGTGGCCGCGGGAATCCGCCGCTCGTCGTCGTCGAGGTCTGGAGGGGCGCCCGAAGCGGCCTAGCGGCCCGGCGGCGGCGCCGGCTGAGTCAGCGAGGGCGTCAACCTCACGGGCAGGAGAAGGGGCAAGAGGCCGCCGTCGAATGCGTTGATTGCGCAAGTGGCCTTCAGACGGCGTTTCTGCGGCGGATACACGCGTCGACTTCTGCTCCATCCGCACTGCCTGCCCTGCTTGTGGCAGAGGTATGCCCCCCGTCCGCGCCCTACAAGTCTTGTTTGCCATTGCCCGCTCCCGCTCCTCTCTGCCTTCGTCACTGACCTTTGTTTGGATGCGCTTGCTCTAGGGACCTGCACCTTGCTGCCCTGCGATTTCTTCAATTTCAGAGCTCCGAAGACCCATCTGCGGCGCCCCAGGCAATTCGTTCTATGCTTCCCGATGCCCGTTTCACGCGGCGCCTGATGACTGTCTACTCTCGCGGGGAGCCTTAATAGCCTCAACTGTTGGGCTGCCTTACTACGAACCGTCTATTCCATCCGAGGCGACTGGGAGCCGACCGTCCTGGCGACCGTAGTGACATTCACCATGCCGGCAATCGTGCCGCCGGCCAACGACGACCCGGAGCTCAAAACCCCGGCCGATATGGCGGACAGCGATCAGGACGCAGAGGGGGAGGAGGAAACCGACTTGTATCAGATGGACCAGCAGCTGCAAGATGCCGTGCACCGGGCCTTTTCGGGCGAGGCCGCGGAGGAGGCCGCGACTGGTGACCCCGGGGACGACCAGGATGCCGAAGGGGAGCCAGATACCGAGATGAACTTGGACGGCGACCAGAACGACACCGAGCCGGTTGGCGCCGTCAAGTTGCCTAATAATGCGCCATCTGTCGACGATGAGGACGCAGCTTCCGGAACCGCAGATGCGGATGCGGATCCAGTCTTTGAAAACCAGAGTGACAGCGATCACGGGAATTCGTCCAGCAGTCAGGAATCGGACGACGAGGAGTGGGAGGGAGAAAGCAATGACCATGAAGATGCGGAGGTGGAGATCACGGTCCGCGGCACTTGCATGTGAGTCGAGAACTTTTGTTTTGGCCCGCCTCCCCGGCTACCCCTTCTTGGAGATGCTGTCCGTTGGACACGTGGGACACGTGGGACAATTTAATCGCGAGGTATACCAACCGATTGTGCAGATTTTGTGGGCAAGACGAGGACAATGATCCCAGTGAGGAGTACGAGGAGTATTTGGCTTGCGCCGTCTGCGGCGATCATGGTACGTGGATTTGCGGCCCCATCCGAACTATAATTTCCCCGGATATTGGGCGATCCTTGCTGACTCGGCAACCCGGCAGCTCATCGGCAGTGTGCCCGCGAGCAGAATGCTTTGGAAGATGCAGACGGTACGTTGGATCTCGATGCATTGTCTCCCGGCTGTAGCAGCCTTCACGCTGACCCATCCAGATGCCCCTTGGAGATGTCCAACCTGTACCCGCGAGAAGTTGAACCCCACCGCGGAGGGTGCAGCTGTGCAGCGAAAAAATAGGGAGAAAAACATGAGCAAGGAGCTCCTGCCAGCCCACACGGGGGAGGACGGGTCCAACTTCCATTCAATATTTAACACGGTGACTGTCAACGACGACCTATTGAATAGCTCCCGGGCGTTGCGAAAGAGAAAGACCATGTCTCTCTCCGCCGAGGTAGATGAGCATGCCCCGGTCCTTCGCAAACGGCAAAGGCAAACCCCGCTGCGCTTCGACCGCGCGGACTCCCGCGACCAAATGGCCGAGCCCGCCGATGGGTTGTCGCCCGTCCGGACTCGTTCGCGGCGCACGCGCAGAAACGAACAAGAAAACTGTCGCGTGGTGTTGAGACAGTTCGAGCGGCTTGTGCTGGCTTTCCGCCTGAACGAGTCCAAGCTGTCGAAGATCCTGAACAATCATTCTCGCAGCAGGTCTCAGAATCGAAATAGGAGAACTCCCAAGCCGCCGCCGGTTGCGCACGAGCCTCAGGCCCATTTTGCACCAATAACACCCGCCTCTTACTACAACCCGTTTTCTTCCTTCAGCGACCGTGAGATGGATGAATCCAAGGGCAAGCCTTACGGTGGCATTCTGACCGAAACGGATGCGGACACCTCGAAAAGTCTGCCGACACACCTCGACCGTGAGAGATTTGAGAAAGCCCGTCAAAAGGCGGAAGAAGAGTGGCAACGGCGAGTCATTGAGACCGAGGGTACAGGAGAAACGGTACAGCACGCATCGCAGAAGGTTTCTGGTCCCCCATCCCGCATCAAATACATCAACTTTGGTGGCTACGAGATCGAGACCTGGTATGCCGCCCCGTATCCCGAAGAATACAGCCGCAATCGGGTACTCTACATCTGCGAGTTTTGCCTGAAATACATGAACTCGGACTACGTTGCGTGGCGGCACAGGCTCAAATGTCCAGCGAAGCATCCTCCTGGAGACGAGATCTACCGGGAAGGATCGATATCAATTTTCGAAGTCGACGGGCGCAAGAACCCGGTCTATTGCCAAAACCTGTGCCTACTCGCCAAGCTGTTCCTGGGCTCGAAGACCCTCTACTACGACGTGGAACCCTTTCTGTTCTATGTGATGACTGAATTTGACGACCTGGGCTGCCATTTTGTCGGCTATTTCAGCAAAGAAAAGCGGCCCAGCTCCGCAAACAACGTTTCCTGCATCCTCACCCTCCCTATCCATCAACGAAAAGGTTATGGAAACCTTCTCATCGACTTTTCGTACTTGCTCACACGCATCGAAGGCAAGACGGGCTCGCCTGAGAAACCCCTGTCGGACATGGGTCTGGTTTCTTATCGAAACTACTGGCGGCTCATTTTATCCTACCAATTACGAGATCAGAAGGCAGCGCTCAGCATTTCAGAACTTTCTGAGCGGACGGGCATGACCGCCGATGATATCGTGTCCGGCCTGGAAGCATTGCGTGCACTCGTCCGCGACCCAGTGACCAAGGCCTATGCCCTGCGCCTTGACTACGGGTATTTTGACGAGTGCATCGGCAGCTGGGAAAGTAAAGGATACGTCCAGCTCAACCCCGATGCACTGGTCTGGACGCCTTATATCATGGGGAGGAGCAACCAATCACAATTCGATCGAGCTCCGTTGCACGCCGTTGCACCTCGAGAGGGCCTGGAGGACGAAGAAAGCGAAGATGTGAAAGAGTCGGGAAACGAAGAAGAATCATCCGCGGATGTTGGCGAGTCCAAGGGAGATGGCGTCGATCCCCTCACGAATGGAACCGGAGATGACACTGAACAACTTCCGGGTGAGGTCGCCGGGCCTCCTTCCACTGACGCGCTCTCCAATGTCAACGGCTTCCGCCATCCCACCTCAACGTCGACGAGCTCCACCACGCCCGGAGAATCAAACCCTGCCAGTGACATCCCGGCCTGGAGATTCGAGATCTACCCCCCAGTCCAGGCGCCCTCTCACAAACGGCGTGCGGGACGACCATTCAATGCCAAGGTGTACCAGAAAATGTCTACCCCGACAGCCACTCGGAGTAGTGGTCGCAACACTCCCCGGCGACCCTCTGTGCTGGCGATGACGCCCACCGCCAACCCATCCAGTGTTCGGCGCGGTCGCAGTGCGAAACTCATCGATTCCCCTGCCATTGAATCGCCCAGTGTCGAGCCCGATGGGCTCGAGAACGGAGAGCTCGACGATGAAGAAGACACGCCGGCCGACGGCCAAGATATCATGGACCAAGTTGGGGTGTCGATCGAGACCGACGCCAAAACCAATCATACGCCCAATGACGAGGATTTCCTCACGTCGAACGGTACTACGGATCCCGAAAACGGGCTGGAGGACGAAGCCACCGAGACCCCTGTGGTGGAACCTGTCACGCCGTCCAAGGGCAAAGCCGTCGACCGGAAAGCCAAGCTCTCCAAATCGGTCAGCCGCAAATCGTACGTCGAGAAGCTTGAGCTGATGGTTCCTGCGGACGACACCGCTCTTGCGCCTCATGAGAACGGCGTCGGCGACAAGTCACCGCTCAACGGCACCGACGCGGACGGCGACGTAGTCATGGAGACCTGATCCTCGCCACATGCCGAGGCGCATGTTCACACCCGATTTTCACACGGCATTTCCCGGGGGCGTTCCAAGCGATGATTTTGCTATTTGGAGTGGCGGTGTTATGTTCTCTCACGGGATAAACTTCATGACTTGCTTGCTTGCTTGGCTCATTGGCTTCCTCTTCACTCTTCTTCTCATTTTTGCGCTGTTGTATCAAGCAAGGAGTGGGCGGAACATTAGGAGTTTTGGTTCGTTCGTCTCTTCGACACACCCACTTACACACACACCTCGACATACACGGACTGTTTTTTTCTTTTTGACTTTCCTCTTTTCCCTATCTTGTGGTCGGTTCTCTCACCTACTAGCTTCTTTCTCCGTTCCTAGATATGCACCTACCCACTTACCCTTACCCACCCATCCACGTATGTGTCTTTGTCCAAGAGATACAGAGAGCGCATGTCCTCTCTCTGTGTATGATTTCTTTTTCTACATTGGTCCATATATCCATCTACCCATCCAGAAGCCTTATTCCATATGCTACTTGCTCCCTTTGGCCGGGACTCGCTTGGCCTTCCCTTTGGAATATCCTCCCCCTCCCCACATTTTGCGCTCTGCTCTATGTAATGTAGTCCTTCATATCTACCTACCCACCCTACCAATCCACCTACCTACCTACCAAATCTCCACGAAACCCCATTCCTCCCCCCCTCCCCTCGGATGTGTCTCAATCAATCAATTATCCTAACCACTGACAGAGTGACTTGTCGGGTAAAAAAAACATAACGTAAAGCTGCCTAACCAACTACCTACCTACCCCGTACTTAGAGCAAACAAACCACTCCGTACCCCGTAAGGTACTACTAGGCAGGCAGGCAGGCAGGTAGGCATGTCTATACTAGCCACGTAAATATAAGCAAGGAATCGACCCATCCATCCTTCCTTCCCTCTATACATCTACCTCGGTAAATCCTACCCCATAGATACGCCATGCACATCCAGAGCGGAATCCATTCCACGATATCCCGCGAGGGATGGGGGCTAGCGCTATCGATGAATGATAATAACAATATAATACTACTACTAATAATAATAAGTCCTAGGCTGCACATACCCATCTCCTACCTACCTAGGTACGCAGTAGGTACATGAATAGTACGTATCGAGGTAGTGTGGCTGAGATATACCTGCCCTGATGTGGTGGGTGTATACCTACCGTATTATGTATAGTGTATAGTGTATAGTGTAAGGACATGGCTCTCCGAGGTTTCTCCGGACGGAGAACGTCTGGACGTGAAATCCTTCCATTCTCGAACGATTATGTAGGGGGTAAGGGGGAGGGGAGAGGGGGGGCGGAGAGTAAGTATGGGTGTGGCTGCTTTGCATGGGGCGGATGTACGAGCGCACATAAATACATGCATACTCTACTTTCAGTTACTGTGAGTGACGAGGGAGGGGGGAGGTACTACGGAGTACTTAGGTAGCTAAAGTAGGTAGGTAGGTAGGTCCAGGAAGGGAGAGGGAGGTAGGTAAATACTAAGTAGGTACTAGGATTGGATTATTTTGCGCCGTGCAGGTGACTATCAAATAACATTTCCTGGAAACTACTACTACCTACCTAACCAGGTACCTACTCAGTAGGTAGGTACGTGGTACTCCGTACAGTAAGAAAGAAGACTCGCCTATACGGGAAGGAGACTACCTACTTACATGCTACATGCTGTAGGTGAGTGCTACTTGCGCACGGAGATAATAGGTCTTAGTGGAGTAAAACTCCGTCAGGGAGGGAAGGGGGAAAACGAAAACGGAAGCAAAAACATCACATACTTAAGTAAGCACTTACGGTAACTAACTAGGACCAACTAGTTACTCCGGAAGTAGTCTGTTCTGCACGCTCATAGGCGCAAAGCAGCGATGCAGCCGAGATCGTTTGAGGTCTAAAGCGACTTAGAGTTCGACCGGGTGGTTAGGGTGCATGGGGGGCGTGATGGAATCCAGGAAACCACCGCTGGTGACTTACTTAGATCTCTGGGTGCATGCGTTGAGTTTAGGGCAGTTTCGGGTTTAGGTTGTTTCCTTGCCTTGTACTCCGTACCGGGTAGAATATCGATCATACTACCTGGGTCGGCTGGGTACGGTGTAAACTGTACGGCTAATAATATGTGGCCTAGCATGTGGTGTGCGAGGAAGACACGCAGGCGTCGAATGTACGAGCTCTGGAAGTTGTTTCCGAGAGCCCGAGAGCTGATAATTCCTGCTTTGGGACTCTGCAGTCCGCAGCGAGTACTTCGTGCAGCCGCGGCGTCGTTAGTAGAGAATGTTCTCGTTGGTATCGGGTACACCGGAGGTTGTCCGGCATGCAAGTCGCCCCTACCTGGTCGGAAATGTAGGGTAGATGGTTACTGAACAGGTCATTGTGCTTGGGGTGATAAGTGGGACCACGAAGCCAAGGAGATGGATAAGACCGTCCCGACCTGAGATGTGGCTCATGCCCTGATGTACCGAGTAGTAGTAGTGAGTACTCAGGGTAGGGCCGTACTCCGTACTTTAGTCCACTGCTGATGTGGCGATGCGGCTGGTAGGCAGATACGTCTGAGCTGCATTCCCGGTCCGTATTGGGGGTCCCAGCCCGTGTGGTGGAGGTACTGTTTTGCAGCCCGCGATCTCATCTGCATGGCCGATGGCTGCCCCATGACGATAGCTTAAGTGATGTGCGGATTTGATCGGGGCAAGCAGTCGCAGTCGCAGTCGTAGGATTTTGCTGGGTTGGCGGTGAACGGGGCTGCATCTCCCCATCCCTTCCCGCTCCATGAGCCTGGCTGGTCTCTAGAAAAGCAGAGACGAGGAGCGCAAACAAGCAAGCAAGCTGGACACAGTCCGATGGCCTGTATGGAGCCATGATAAGTCAATCGATAATGGTGTGCCCCAGAGCCCATCGCTGGATCAATTAGCGGATGAGAGGCGTCCTAGCCGGTCTGATCCCTCGGATTGCGTATATGATGTGTCAGTCCGTCCGAAAATTCCCCTGTGGTGCCTCCCTCCTCCTTGTCCCCTACGTACTTCGTGCTAGTTAGTTATCGATTAGCCCCTTTACAAATCACCCTAGCTACGACTGAGTCTCTCTGATCGATTCGACCCGGGCCCGTTGCGGCCTTCTATAGGTCGGGACCCCTGTTCGGGCAACTGTCTTGCCGTGCCTTGGAGGAATCGCGATTTAGGGATTACTCGCGGTTAGCGAAGGTTAATGGTAGATCGTCGTCGCGGGCCTGCGAAATAATAATAATGGACGAAAGAGTGAGTGAGTGCTTTGAGCCCCGGCCCCTCAGGCCAGGGCACTAATCAGAGACAGGGTCTGGACCCAACCGAACCCACTCAGTCGAGCTTGGAACTTTGTCGACGGCGACGGCGAAACCCACAATCTGGGAGCACCCACCCCCCACGGACGGGAGTCGGGTGCTCCGAGGGGTGAGGATTCGAGCAAGGCCTGGAGGTGGGATCGCTATTCGGGGCGGTGGTGAGGGAGCGTTCCCAGGGCCAGAATAAGCATAACTGTAGCGTAGGCTAAGCGCTGGTGAAAGTCTGGTTCACCCTGGGGATGTTCGGCGGACCGCTGTCAACAATGACCAGGAAAGGTTTCGCGCCCCGTGCTAGTTGGTCGAAAAGGCAACCGCCCAAGTCCGCCGAACACTTCATCGTGCATTTTGTCGCCCCCCACCGGATATGTAAATGGACGAAAGAGGAGGGGTCGCGACACAAGGAGAGGAGGGGGAAGGGAAAGGGGAGGGAGGGAGGGAAATTTTTTTTTTAGACGCTTCTGTCCTTAGGGACAACCTTAGTGAGGAGATTTCTCTCTGGCGCCCTTTTCTCGTTTTTTGGCCTTGATTTTTTACCGCCTCTTGCTGGAGATGACGTTCCAATCCAATCCAGAGGGGGAAATTCTTCCTGTGGTCTAAAATCCACCCACTGCGGGCTCCCAGGGAGGGCCTGTTCGGTGTATTGCTATTATTGCCCGTAATAAACTGGTTCTTCTGGCGTCCGGCTGGTCCATCTCAGCGCCCATTCAGATCATCCTCATCCTCCTCCCTTCCCCCATTGGATCTTTACTTGTCCTTGCCTAATGCCCAGGAGTCCATGGCCTCGTACTCCGTACACCAGCCCATCAAAACGTGGCATTATCGGTCTCCTGATGGTGTACTTAGGAAATTTTCTGGACTAGCAGCCGCCATGGTAACATCGCATCCGGAGACTTGCTGACAGGTCTCCTTATGGCGTCGATCCGGCCCTGTGTGTGTACTTATGTGCGTGTATGTGTGTGTGTGTCTGTGTGCACTGGCTGCTCCGGCCACATACAGGTGGTGAATGGAGCAGAGCTTGCCATTCCTAGTCTTCCCCCATTTCGTGGTCCCATTATTCTGATTTTCTTCGTCTTCTTTTTTTCGTTTTCCCTGACCATCCTCCGTTCTCAGCAGGAGGGCCGAGCTGACTCTGAGGTGGTCATAATAAACCATAGCAGTCGGCCGGAGCAGTCCTTATCTTTGCTCATCCTTTGGCATCTCTTTCCCCGGAATGTATTTTGTCCCTGACTTGCAGGTATCATGACCGAAAGCTCCGCTCTGGACTTCTGCCCCATGCCCTTACAAATCTAGACATTGGTCTATGCCACCCTTGCATGGGAGTTGCCAATCCTCGGTCGCTCGCTTCTGCTGATCCTTTTTTTTTTTTTTACGCGATAATTTTCTCGGGGAGCTTTCGAACTTGTGAGCGATATCGCATCAATCTCTTAGCCAGATAAGAAGAGCCTGTTACCGTACTGAACCAAATGAACACAGTTTCCCCAACTGAGGTCGATGATCTCCTTGTGCTTGGCGTTCTGCAGATTGCGAGGAAGGCGATTACGGGCTTCTGGGACCAGTAGCTTCGCAGCTGATGCGGCTAGATGCAGCTGCCACCACCGCCTAATAAGTTCCAGGATCCGTACGCATCCCAGGATGCAGCGCATCTGGAGGGGATGACGCTGGGGCACCCCCGGGCGCCCCGAAAAATAAGGGCGGAAGAAAACGAAAAAGAAGCGAAGAGGATGAAGGGCAAAGACAGGAAGCGTAATTCTCAGCCGCGCTTTTACACGGCGTGAATCAGGGACCCTCAGATTATGCATGGAGAGGCTGCGTAGTCCAACCAGACGGTCAACACTATTTAAGTAAGGTTAGCTCTTCATTGCTGAATCTCACCCAGGCTAGTGAGAGGAACAATCGCGCTCGACGATCCCTCTACCAGAGACGAATCATGCATGCTTACTTTCACGACGCCGCATCAGACCAGCGATCCGATCTCTGGCGGCCCGGCTTCTGCTGCTGCTGCTGCTGCTGCGCTGAGGCGTCCCGTTCCCCGAGATTGAACCAGCCTTCCAGCACAACGGTATGGAGATGGGTCATGGACGGGTGGGACGCGGCCTCTGCGGCCTGCGACCTGCGTGTCAGATTCCAGGCAATGTGACGCATCCATCGAGCTAGGTCCCTAGGATGCAGCAGCTAAAAAAGCTGGCTTTCGAGCCTGACCTTTCCCCACGGCTGCACGTTGAAAAGAGGCCCACTCCCTCCTCCGTCTGGCCGTCGTCCTTCCGGCTGTGCTCGAGTGTATCATTGTTTCGTTCGGTATCTCTCCCTCTCTCTCTCGCCCTCTCCCTCTCTCTTCCCTGTGCTTCTCCATCTCCGACCAGCCAGTTCTCTCTCTGCGCGGGGTGTCGTGGTGAGCCGTTCGTACCGTTCGTTCACAGTCTCGCAAAACACCGCGGGGAACGGGGCATCGCCAGATAAAGGGAGGTCGATCCCGCCGTCGTACAGGGGCAGTCGGTACGAGGGGCCGGCGAGGTTCGAGGGGAAAATCCCCGAGGGACCGATTTGGAATTGGCTGCAGTAGCCTTGGGACGAGGGGAACAGGGAAAGGTACAGATAGGCAGGGGATGGTCCCTCGTGACACGAACCGGGGTTGGCCGCACCACATCGTCGTCGTCTTCGTCCTCGACCAGGACGAGCACCGCATCGCTTCGCACCTCCGCCCCCCTCTCGGCTCCAGGACCTCAGGGGAGCAGGACAGCGAAGGCCACGAAGGCCACGAAGGTCAAAGCCCCCGCGCACGAACACGCGACTAAGGAAAAAAGGTATTTGCACGACCGCAGGCTCCAATTGCTTGATGAAACCCAAATCGGTTGACGGATCTCCTCAGGCTAACAAAGGGCTCAAAGGATATTGAGTGGGCCTTGGGGGGCCCTTGGACCCCTCCTTCTGCCCGTCTGCTCGCCCTTGGATCCTTCTTTGTTAGGAACACGGAACCCGGTGGATGACATAAGAGCTCAATCAAAGGTTCGTCGTGTCTTGTCCTTGTGATGCCCGGGGATGATGCTATGCTTATGCGTGTGGATGCTGACTCGTCGGCCTCGCCAGAGCGCCAGAGCGACGGTGATAGGCGGATAGTAGACGCGCGAGAGCCGGCGCAGGTGGACGAGGAGAAAGCCGGGGGCCTGGGCTACTATCTACGTACGGATGCGCGTCGCACCTCCCCGAATCAGCGCACAGTGCACACGACCGGCTTCGCAGACTACTCTGGACGACGGCGATAACGGGCCCCATACGGGATAAGACTCTGACTCGGGCCTGGAATGCTTAGGCGCGCGCACCGACCAGCATAGAAGAGACTGACTACTGCTACACCGGCGCCAGATCCCGAGCTGGAGACCCTGCGTGGCGCCGCCTACTAAGAGACGGGTCTGATCACTTGCATAGCCGGCTCCATCTCCACGCGCACGAGGCCAAACCGTTGCGCGTGTGGGCTTAGGGGCTAGGTACTGGGTTGGGGTTTGCTCGGGGAAGTGAGCGCGAGTGGTGGTTTGCCGCAAACGCGGTGGATTTCGTGATTAGCTCGACCAGTCGTCACTCGTCAATCGTCAGTCGCCAGTCGATCCGGCCCAGACGGACTTCGAGCCTTGCGCAGGTGGCCGCCGTCGAATCCGACTTTGTTGACACACACTGGCTGGCGGGCACACCCACACACGGCCTTCCCCCCTCTTCTGCTCCTTTGCTGTCTGGCCCGGGAGCTTGCCAATGTGCGCATCATCTTCAAGGCGCTGCGGTTCCTGTCGGATCGTCAAGGTTGATACACACCCTAGCCCGTCT
This sequence comes from Aspergillus ellipticus CBS 707.79, assembly GCA_003184645.1. Lineage (NCBI taxonomy): Eukaryota > Fungi > Ascomycota > Eurotiomycetes > Eurotiales > Aspergillaceae > Aspergillus > Aspergillus ellipticus. Next base: position 205,319 of record KZ825840.1, on the reverse strand, counting down.
GCCCAACCGTGGTCGACCTGACTGGCAACGACACCATTCGACGGCCGAACAGTGGCCGGCGTTGCTCTGCTCGTCCGGTACAGCTCCACCAGGCCATTTGTCTGGTTCACCTTTCAGCTGGCTGTCTTCTGATTCCAGTAAATTTCTACCCTAAACTTCCTAATTTCCTGACACACCACTGGGTCCTCTGTTATTTTCGCGGGTTTGTTTTGTGCGTCAGAGACCTGTCAGAGCCCAGAGGCGACCTGTTGACCCATCGTTCAGCTACCGTCTGATCGCTGGGCGGTGTTCGATCCCGCCACACCTGCTGTCTGCTGCTGCCTTCTGCACTACTACGCCAACGCGGAGGACTACTATTCTTATTTTGACTTTGGGCCACCTGTGGAGGGGAGGCGTGAATTATTATTGTCTTCTTCCTTTGCTGGCCGGCCTTTTCTTCCATAATTTCCCCCCAGCCGAGCAAGCACCGTCTAGACCCGGGGGGATCCAGTGAATGACCCAGACACCACGGTCGGGGAACAACCATTGGATTCGAGATTTTTCCAGTGCAGAGGGAAAATTGGGGAAGGCACCAGCGTCACGTTTCATCTGTTCTGTGAAGTAGCCCTCGCTCCTTGGGAAGGACTTTCCGCAGGACATTGCCCCCGACAAAAAAAAATTAATAGACAAGGAACAGAAAGGTCAAAAAGCCAAGAACAAGTGAAGAAAAAAAAAGGTGACAAAAAGAGACGAAAAAAGACGAAAAAGAAACAAAAAAAAAAAAAAAAAGAGAGAGAGACAAGCGGGCGACAACCACGAGCCCAAAACGAAGGGACGAACACCCTTCACATTTAAAAGCAACAGCGACAACCAGGGCCGCCCCATTAAAAAGCCACTCCGACCAGGCGTACTCCAGCAGTGACTGTTTTCCGCCAGTGGTTTTTGCTGGTTAAGGTTTGTCTGGAACCGTGCTCGGCTGGCTCTTGCCGCTTGCATTCTGACGACACCATCCATCTTTTTCTCTTCCTCGGCGCCGTTTTCGTACCCGTCGCCTCGACCCAGCGATTCCCGCTGCTGCATACTACCACCACCACACCCACACCCATTACTACCGCGTTGACGGCTACCACTCTTAACTCGCACCCAAGCATTTTCCACTCCCTCTCTGCTGCACCCACCACCTCCCACTCCGCTCAGCTTCGTCCGCAACTGGTCGCTGGCTCCATTGGACTACCCCCCCTCGTCCTCCTGTCCCTTCCTCTCAGCTTCTCCACCCCGGCTGTTGGGTCCCAAGGTCGAAAGCTCCAGCTGCTACCTACCGCACTGACTAACTAGTCAATCATACCCTCGTGCCCATCTTTAACCAACCCCAATTCCCCTCTTCCACCTGCAACCCCCCACCCGGTGTATCATTCTTTCTTCTAGTGCTTCCCTGGACCGCAAAGTCTCCCGGTGCCAGGTTCCAGAGACCCAGGTCTTTTTCCCTGCTGTACACCCGCCGGTTCGTTCTTTGTCTTTTCCTCATATCTCGTTCCCCTGATCTTCGTCGGCGCTGCATACGTGGTTCGCGACGGTCTTGCTTGCGGATATCCGACTCGGATCCTTTGGCTCCCTTCTTTGTGGTTTCTCCTCCGAGAGCTCGCCTTGATGAGTGCGTCGTCGTACCCGGACGCTTCCCTCGCCCGCGATTCTCAGAGGTTTGTCTCGCCGCGCCCTCGTCTAATGGCTTCCAACTCTTACTCGGCATCCCAGGACTACCCACTGACTATGACTACCTCCAGCTCTGAGTTTGACGTGATCGTTCGCCAGCAGCCCAACCGGGCACGCGTGGCTGGTGGGAAGGAGAAAGGTACGTGGAGCTAGCTCCCCTGCCTCTCCAGTCGGAGAGGCGTCCCATGGACGAGCAGAGGTTGACTTGGGGATCGCGTCCGCGTTGCAGAACGCAAGCCGGTCGATCCGCCGCCGATTGTACAGATCCGAGTGAAAGAAGAGGGGACTTATCTCTCGCAGTAGGTACCCGGACTCGAACTTGAGCTTCGGAACTCGTCCGCTAACAGGCAGCGATAGGCACTACTTGCAGAGTCCCTATTATTTTATGTGCTGCAGCCTCTACGATGCCGCGGAAGACAACCCTGTTCCCGTCGCGCCGTCGACGGCTTTAACTGGCACCCTGGTTTCGTCCCTCCATCGGTTGAAAGACGTGGACAATACCGGTAAGTCGGGTATCCTGAGGGAGCACGGGGACGCTGTTGAGATCCGCTGACTGACCTGGCTGGCTTAGATGGGGGTTTCTTCGTCTGGGGAGACTTATCTGTGAAGATCGAGGGAGAGTTTCGACTCAAGTTCACTCTCTTCGAAATGCGAAAGTAAGCATTCCCTGGGTTTTCCGTGTACCGGAAGCAGCTCGTCTGTGGGCGGACGTATGGACTGAGCTAACTAGCGCGCAAAGGGACATGGTTACCCAACTCAAATCTATCATTACTGACAGATTCACTGGTGAGTCCTAACTGTGAATCCCCTTTCCTGAGAGCGCAATGTCTGATGGGATGCAGTCTACCCTCCGAAGAGTTTCCCGGGAATGGCCGAGTCAACGTTTCTGTCCAGATCGTTCGCAGACCAAGGTGTGAAACTGAGAATTCGAAAGGAGCCCCGAACATTGATGTGAGTAAGAACTGGGAGGCCCAAGTAGCCTTGGTTTCGCGCAGCAAAGACCGTTGTACGGCTGACCGTTGAGGCAGAAAACGACCCATTCCCCGACCAGAGGACTTTCCGCCGCAACAGGTTCCTCCGCGCTCCCCTGATCGCTCGTCAATACCCATTCCCCAAACTACATTCAGTGGGTATCCGACAGCGACCAACAGGGATTATGCATCGTATTATGGGGCTGCAAACCCGGCCAAGCGAGCACGAATGACCTCGGTAGACCTCAGTGCCAGAAACATGTATGATGACAGGGGAGGGTTGGCATATCCGCAGGCGGCGCTCTACAACCAACCTGGAGGCTACCCGACTCCCATGATGCAAGGGTATCCCACAGGACACGCAGGTGTCCCAGACTATGCGGTTCGTCAACCTGTATCGACTCCTTTGAGCGGCGGGTATCCGGAGGCTTCCGCGTCTCCACAACCGTTGTCTTCGGGGGCGGAGTATGTTTCTCAGCGGCCTACTCACAATCTCCAGCAGATGTCATACGGGATCCCTTCCTCCGCGCAGGTACCCCAGATGCAGGACCCTGGGGCGCACGGCCGATCTAGCCAGCAGGCCACGATGCAGTCCCTGGGAATGGTCAATCCGCCTGGTACTCCTGTATGGACTCCGCCTACAACCCGTCGTTGAGGACGAGAAGCTAAGAACCGTATATTTTTCTGGATAGACAGCGGACTCGACGGGAGCAATGATGCCGCAAGGCTATTCTCGTTCGCAGCAATATCAGACCGGTTCTACAATCCTTCCTCCTTTGCAGCGCAATCGAAATTATCCGCAGGGAGCTAACGGTGTGGCGGCCCGGGGCTACTTTGACCAGTCCTCTCAAGCAGCTACACCTATTCTCCCCTCTCAACCTCTTGGGACGAACGACGCGGATCGATATGGTTCCGTGCCCGGCCAGGTGGCTTATGACCATCCTGGTTCTGCAAATGGGACGCCTCACTGAGGAACTACCGCGTGTCCGACTATTTTTTCGATTGCTTTGTTTCTGGGTTTCTGTGTGGTTCTGTTCGCGGGATGCTTTTTTATTATTCTTCTTTGCGTTTTCTTGCTTGGATAGACGTCGGACGGGTGTTTTCTTTACATTGGGAACAAGAATCGGTGGCTCTGGGGATACATGGCGCCTGGGGAAATCAAAATGGGTCACCATACTACAGGGATTCGATTGCTATTCTTTCTTCCTTCTTTGTTATTTCTATGATTTCAGGGTTTGGGTTCAGCGATGATGGATGACGGATGACGGATGACGGATGGGATGGTTGCCTTCACTGTACATATAATATTCACTTGGACCGCCAGAATTTGACTCGAGGCAGGTGGCCTAATAGCTACGTTACTCACTGCCTGCTAATGGATTCTGTTTCGCTGAGAGAGAAGTCCGCGCTGCCCCGGGATTTCCTTCCTTCCTGTCCGGGTGGGGGGGGGATGATCCCCGGCAGTCTTTCATCTTCACTTCACCTGTCCTTCCCCCCTTCCCCTTCTCCCTCGCCCATCTTCCATTTCCTCCTTTGAATCGTACTTCCCCGTCTGTCACCTCCTGGGCCGGCGTGGTTCGTACTCTTGTTCTCGATATTTTTCACTCCGATATCCCCATTCCACCCCCAATCTACCTTCGACGATGACCATGCCGATATGCCCAAGTGAAGATAACCCGGGATTTCCTCCCCGGGCTTCCCCGGATTTCTCCAGTTGTGAAATCCGAGGTGCCTGGAGTGGAGATCTCAAGGAGCCAGTAGTTCTCAGGCTGTCTCTGGTGGTAAGTGGCCGTCATCGTCCCGATTACTTAGCTGCTCCGCGCTGCCACTGATTGAGATCCGTCCAATAGGCCCAGTGCGTACCAAGCACTCAGCTCCAGCTTCTAAACCTTAGATCTACTAGGGCCTCCCTCATCAAAACACATCTAGTCCGGATTGAGTGTGCCGATTCGAGTGAAGACAATCCTTCCGCCCCAAGCTCCCCTCAAAGTCCTCTCTTCGCTTTCTCCTCTTCCGCGTCAAGTGACAACGAGGTGATAGCTTCGGCAAATTTCATGCATAGTCCCGATCAACCCGCTTTCAGGGATATTGAAACAACCCGCGATAATGCAACGTCCGCGGTTCAACCCAACCCGAAAGACCTCACTGCTTGTTCTAATGAATTCACCGCGTCTAATCCCCGTACTACTCATTCCCTGTTCCTATCAGGCATTCGTTCTAACTTTGCTACATGTGGGACATGGGTGAATCTACAGAGTCTTGGGAAACGAAGTGCCTCAGTCGCGTGCCTTACGGATTCCGAGTGCGGTTCAGACCAGGATGAGAAACCACACAGGAAAGAAATACAACTCGATACATTCAATGACGCAACCCCTGAATACAGTTTGGCTATGCAGGAGCAGTCTATGGGATCCAGTAAAGCCTCGCCAGTGAAGCTTACAGCCTTCAACCGGACGAAGCTGAGTATGAGCATGCCTAGCTTGATCCCAAAGCCTGTAGCTCGGTCAGAACATTCAGCAAAGGAGGTGGCTTCTGACTTGATGACCAATGACTCTGGAAGTGTTATGAGCCACGCAGAAGTCACAGGAGTAGTTATAACATCTCCTTTCAAGGGAGTCAAATCCGGAACAGACGTTGGAGAAGCCAGTGTCGCTGCCATATCAGATATGTCGCAGTTGAACACAGATAAACAACGCGACCCCGAAGGCCCAGTGTCTCCTGTATTTGAGGTTGACCTGCCATTGGTTACGACATCTGGTGGTTCAGGTGTTGGTGCCACATCACCAATGCCACAGTTGGACAATCATGGAGAATACCATGCTTCCGAGAGACCATTGTCTCCTGGGTTGGGTATTGACCTGCTATTGGCTACGACGCCTCGCGATTCCGATGCTAACTTCATGTCAACCGCTGAGGGCATGCCTTCTTCTGAGTGTGTTAACGAGGAGACTCCCAGGCCATCTAATAGCACACATGAACGTTCCAACGAAGAGGAAATGTCTGCGTCTATTCCTTCGACGACCAGTTTCAGCAGCGCTTCCAATCGCTCACTTCTGAATCTTGACTCTAGTAGCCCCAACAAATTGACCACAGTAGGTGAAAGCAACCTGGCTGCAAGCCTTAAACTCGCACAATCATGGCCAAGGCTTATCATGCCATCAAGTCCACATAAGAGACTTGATGGCAAAGAAGAAACTTTTGCATGTGATAATGATCCTTCTATGCACACTCGAGAACTTTGTGAGCCTGAATTCAACATTACTCACGGGATATTGTCAGTGAAGAACCCTTCAAACGTCAGATCGGGCTTGTACAAGCTGGTCGTTACCGTATCTGTCTGTTTGCGAGAGGGGAAGCAGAAAGAGTGGAATGATCTGGTAATACAAGGGCTCCCCAAACTAGCCGTTGGCGAGAGTGGGTTCCTGCTTTTCCGCATCCCAGAAAGCTACGGTCTCGAGTTCCGTACGACAAACCTGCAGAGACACAAGATTGTGGAGAACTGTTTCCTGGCCGAATTTTGTCACACAAGGGATCTTGTTGTTCCCATTCGCAGATGTCCCAGGGAGTTCTACGGTGTGGTGAAAGACTTTACAGTGAATCAAGAAATCCGGGCCGCTTATGTGGTCAGTCCTAGTGCTGAGGCCGATCGGCAGAACTGTCAACGGGAGCTTCTGGTGAAATACGATCTGATTTGCTCGGTCAAACTTCACAACCATTGCTTTTGGGCCGAAAAATGTTGCCTTTTCCTTTCCCTCGATGGTGGTCCAGAGCGCTCTTTCCGATGCGACCTCGACAAGCCTGATTCCCACGATTCTGGTGTAGTAATAATCGATATCACGGCGAATGAGAGCGCCCCCATTGGCTCTTGCAATCTTCAGATCGTGTGCTCCCCAAGAGACCTAGACATGTTTTGTCTGAACTGGAAAATTAAACTTCCTCTTAAACAAGCAACACTTTGGCTTCCAAGCGTCTATCCAACACCGTCTAGTGCTGGTGATCGCGTTAGCCATCGCCTTCGAGATATGTTTCTAGACTTGGAGTCTAGATCGCGCAAGGTAATTTCCTGCAGTGTTGAAAATAAACTCCCAACAGACGATATAGATTCCAATAACGAAAAGTTTAATAAGGTTACTATGACTGATCCTGAAGGCTCTACTTCAAAGATGGCGCATGACTTGGTTGTGGATGTCTCCGAGGAGTTTCCCACCTGGAGCATCCAGCAATCGGAGGATTTCAGTGAATGTCTACCGATCAATGTCGGTTCAAAACGGTGGGACCTCACAGGAAAGATTGCTGAGATGCTCCTCTACGTCACCTACACAATGGTCCTCCTGTCTGCATTTATCTGGATGAATGAGGTTTCGTTCACCGCTGTGACTGGGCCACATCAGGCAATCTCTACTATTACAGCCCGAGAGCTGAACGACCCGACTATGAATCAGAGTAAGATAGAGCATTGGTGTAATTACACTGGACCATCCACTGTATCATGGGAGAATGAGGTCGAAGTTGGTCCTGAACCTACTCAAGAGTCCCCTACTGCTTCCGCGGGGCTAAGTGAGCAGGGACACATTGATGTCGAGTCCTCGGAAGCAGATTCGAAGCCTGACTTGCCAGTGACGAAAGACGAACCCATCATCGATCCGCCAATCATGGAAGCAACCCTGAGCTTTCGAGATAGGGTCGATTACTGGCTCGGATGGCAAGGAGCAATGGATAGCAACCGCAATGGCGTGCATCACAATGATGGAACTGGCGTAAGATTGCAGACTAGCTAAGGTGGCAGCAGAGATGGAAGAACAGACGGGTATGATCATCTTAACTCTTCATGTATGTATGTAGAAAACAAAAATCACGAGCTTCTAGTTCTATACTCTCATCGCTGCTCAATCCCTGCTACCTGCTTCAACACCTCCCCGACAGCCCACTCCAATATATCCGCCATCGGCGTACTGCCCTGCCCAGGGGCAACCGTAACCCCCGCATCTGTCCTCAGATTAACCCCCTGGCCCACAAGCCTAACCAGCTCCTGGGTATCCGCATGCGCAAACGCCGTCTGCGACAGACCCTCCTCCTCCGGCAACAACAGCCACGCATGATCCTGCACGTAATTCGGCCACACAATATCATCCACATACCCCGGCGGATCCGTCCAGAAATTCTGCGGCGCGCGATCATCCTCCGCCTCCAAATCCACCACCACCACCTCCTCCTCCTCCTCCTCCTCCTCCTCCTCCATCTGCCCCATCTGCCCCATCTGCCCCTGCCCCACCACCGGCGCCGCCCCAATAGTCACATACCCACTCCGACTCTCCCTCCGATCCTTAACACTCTGATACCTCGCCGGCAAAAACAGCCTCCCGTCCATCTTATCATGCACATCGCGCAACCCATGTCCCCTCCCCGCGCTCTCCCCCGCCGGCGGCGCAAACAACAGAAACCCCTCCAGAAACACAATCGTATGCTGCCCCCGTCCTCCTCCTCCGCCTTTTAAAATCTCATCCCCTAAAACCCGCACCGTCCATTCCTTGACCCGCGCAATCACCTCCTCGGGCACCCCGGACTCCGAAACCTCGTTCAAATCCTCTTTGCTTTGCAGGCGTGGAGGCAGGCGTCCGTGCAGGCGGATGTAGGAGAGTGAGGCGCTGAGGAACGGTATGTCGAGGGCGCCTAGCGTGTCCCAGTTTTGGATCGTTGTGGGGGGGGAAGTGGGGAGGGTTGTTAGGGGGATTCTAGTTTTTGGGGTTGGGGTTTTGTGTTAGTTGGGTTTTTGGTTTTTGGTTTTTGGTTTTGGTGGTGGGGGTTTTTGGGGGTGGATGGGGTTGGGAGGAAGAAGGAGGGAAAAACGCACTTGTCGTCGGAGTGGTAGAAGTCATCTTCGTGGACGATGAAGGTTTTCAGCGTGGTGGGGTTCAGGTGTGAGAAGATGCGCTGGAGGAGGCGCGCGAGTGTGGTTTTTCCGCTGGAGGAGGGGCCGGAGATGCCGATTATTGTTGTTGTTGTTGTTGTTGTTGTTGTTGTTGTTGTTGTTGTTTTGTCTGTTGGTAGAGGCTGGGGTGGTTGTTGTGGAGGGGGGTCGGACATTGTTGTGATTGTGGTTGTGGTTGTGGTTGTGGTTGAGGGTTGGGGTTGGGATTGGGATTGGGGGTTTCTGGATGGGAGAAATGAAGTGAGGGGTCGGGTCAGCCTGGATGAGGAGAAATCGGTGGTGGTGGACTGGACTGGTCGGTGGTGGTGATAGTCATCATGATGGGTGGAGTGGGGTCAGTGGGGCGGCCTTATCTGATGGCTGGTGGGTGGGCTTATCGTCGGAGTTTATTTGCCTACATTCTGCATGGATCTACCCAGATACTAGTACTATCTATGGCTTGCTTTGTGGATGAGGCTGGGGTTGTACAGTCGGGTTAGATTGTGTTCCTTATTCCCTGGAGGGTGGTACATGTTTTTGATTGGATGGTACTATTCTATGTACTTCATTCCAGCAGTGGTACATTCGTTTCCTCATCATCATGGGTATGGGTACATAAGCGTGGTACATGAGCAGTGATACAAGTTCTTTATGTTAGGTTGTGCCCCCGAAAATAGATACTCTCTTCTTGCCTGTCATGCTTGCTGATGCACCGGGGGTATCATGTACATCGGAATCATCATCAGCAGACCGCAGCAACGGAGAAGGCATCATCGGCATCGGCGAAGCCTGAGGAGACCGGCTCCAGGCCCATGGAGGCGTCATCAGGATACCCTCTGGTGAGAGGAAGTTCAACCCCGGAGACGATTTCTTGCATCGTTTCGGCGTATGGAGATCAGGCTCGTTGGTGCCCTCGCCCACATCCAGTGGGGCAGGGCGCTTATTCCTCCGCGGGGTTGGATGTTCTGATAGCGCTTGCTTTTTTGTGTCGCCCTCATCGTCGTGGTCATCGGGGATGGACAGTTTGTGACGATCGAAGAAGCCAGATGGATGTTTTAGGTATGCAATCCGAGCCGAGTCTTCGTCCTCGGGCATCGGGATAAATCGCTCGTTCTGGATGATTGAGCTCATTGTGCTATCGTCGAGGAGGTCTCGTTCTGCGTGCTGGATTTCGCTGTCTGACATGGCTTTTCTACGTCTGAGCATCTTGTCTTCCAGTGTGTCTTTGAGAACGAGGGTCTCGACATGAACGGGTCGCGTCTGTCCGATTCGATGAGCTCGTTTGATGGCTTGGCTCTCAACGTTGGGTTGCCAGATGGGATTGACGATGAAGACGCGGGATGCGTTGGCAATGTGCAGACCGTGGGATGCCTGACGCAGGTCCATCAGGAGGACGCGCACCTCTTCAGACTCGCGGAATAAAGCGAGGTATTCGGCTCGAATGTTGGATTTTAGTGTATTTGCGTAGATACGGAAGTCAACACCGAGGAGCTCGAGTCCTTCAGCAATCCAGAAAGCAGCGTTGTTATTGTCATAGAAGATGATGATCTTCTCTGCTTTTTGCAACTCTGACACTTGATCCAGGAGATATGTCAGCTTGGCCGATGCGGTGGCAACCACTTTTGTTTGCGCGAGAGGTGAATTTGTTGGTAAGGTCTTGAACAGTCCCTTGGTGTATGCCTTTTTCGGGGAGTTACTTTTGACAGGCTTATCCGGAGTGGTCTTCTTGGGAGCTGTCTTGTCCCCTTCTCGCCCGGACAGTTCGCGACGTACCCTGATCCCTGCGCCGGCTAGGCCTTCTGCTGGGTCGTATGCATTCAAGTGCTTTGTGACGAACTTCTGTGCATGTCTGGCCTGAGTTATGCCTAGGAGAAGGGGTTCATGGTGTGCCATCGAAGAATCTATAGCCCACATGCTCTGAGCGTGAGTAGGAAAGTCTTGGATGAAGACTCCGAGTTCGTGCATCTTCTTGAAGGCGTGCCAGCTTCCACAGTCAAGGGCTTTTTGTGCGATACGAATGCCCTCGCGCAGTGTCGCTTTGTCCTCCTCACTCATGGTGTCCAGGTTCTTCTCCATATACTTCAAGGCAACATCAACCGTCTGCGCGATATTCCCGTCCGAACCAGCCCACCAAAATCCTGCCTGGCGAAGATTGTTAATCACAAGGCTGAGATGCTTGCGATTGCGAGAGTTGAACATATAGTCTTGATCTTTGCGTTCGGAAGTAATAGCGTTGACAGCAAGGATGAATATGAATAAGTTTAGACTTAATTTATCGTAGAAGGTGGGCTCAAGATGCACGACCTTGTTGCGGAGTGGGGGAAGAGGTTTCTCATTATCGATAACCTCCAGACGGTGTCGGACAACAAGACTCTGCAAAGTAGCCCGGAGTGACTGTGCCTTTCGGCGTTTGCCATCTTCGCCAACAGGCTTCATATATTTGGTCCAGTTGGCGGGGTCGTTGGCTCGAGAGTTAGACCACGGCTTCAGATCTAGGAAGTCAATGACGATGTATCGTAACTTATCGAGATCCTTGAGTTCATTGTCCAAAGCGCCACCCGTTTTCTTTCTACCGCGGAGCACGGCTGTTGTGGCTTCTGCAAAGTCGGTATCGCTTGTCTGGGTCTCCTGCGAAGCCAGACTGACCTCAACCCCATACAGCCCGCTGGATGGGGTTCCCGATACGATCCACCGGCGCTCGACGTGAAGTTGATCCACTATATGTACCATGTTCGTTCGATTACCGCTACCAGCAACATTGTGGCCCTCATCGACGATGATCCGGAGCCAGTGGACTTTGGTCAGAGGAGAATCCTCAGGCGTAGTCGAAACTCGCTTATTGTTGACCACTTCGCCTGCCTCTCGCTCGAACCGTGTTCTTGAGAACAACACAATGTCATATTGCAAAAGGGCGTCCGACGATGGAGTCTTATCAGGGCCATTCCGTAGCACGAGTACTTTTAAACCCTCCGTATGTGCCGCGATCTCACTCTGCCAGTGGCTGACCAGGTTAGGTGGAGCAATGATCAGCGTTCCCGAGCAAAGACGAAGTCGTTGAGGCTGCGGCCTGGGATACGCCACGCTGCTTCGACCTTTATGCCTTGCTGGTGGTGGAGGTATAATGTATGACCCACGGTTTCTCTCACATGCCTGAATGCATTGCGCATATGGTCTATCGGATTCGGATGCGCTGTGACGGCTCAGAGGATCAAAGTAGGCTTGCCACGGTAAGGAGAGCCGGCCTGCCGCGGCCGCCGCCATCTCAACGAGACTTCCTGTTCCTCGACGAACGGGAGTCTTCATCTCCTGATACTCCAACGGGATTTCGGGGAAATGACCGCGCGTCGCTAGAATGACAGCCAGGCAGATGAGCGTCTTGCCACAGCCCATAGTTTCCGCAAGAATACCTATCCCAGTTCAGCAGTTATCATTCACACATTGTCCTAAAAGGAAACATACCTCCACAAGCCTCCGAGTACATCTTCTTCTCCCGGAAAATGCTCCCTTCCTCCCTATCATAGTAGTACTCCTGGCCAGTCGGACTCCTGAACGCCTGCAGCCGAGGATCCAGCATCTGCGCGGGCTGCGCTTCCCGCTGAACCATAACAGCAGCCGAGCGCCGCTGGTATGGATACAGAGGTGTTTTGAGGCCCAACACGCCCGAATAATCCCGACCAGACTCCTCATCGCCGGGAGCAGTCACGGTAAGCAACTCCTTCATAGCTTGCCTCGCAAACGGGTTCCTCATGCTCTTGACCTGCGGCTCCGGGTTCTTCAACGTATTGAAAATATACCACAAAGACTCGTCCTCCGGTCCAGTAGCCAAGCTACCAACCCTCCTCTGACCCGGGCAAACTTTCCCAGTCCATGCTTCCTTCGAACTATCAATCCTGGACATAACAACCTTGAGCGCGCGCCTCAACGCCGTACTCGACCGCGGTATCAACATGCGCCCGATATCATCAGGAAGAACATAGACTCGAACGCCACACCATGCTGGATCATCACGATAGACAAATTTTTGTGTCCGGACCCAATGGTGTGTTTCCAAGTTGGCAATTTCCTTTGACGGGAAGTCATCCGCTTCGACAGAGTCGCGACCGGAATGTGAGTTCCGTTTCTTTAGAACACCGGCTGCAATGCAAATGTCGAAGCCCTGCAATAGTCCGTTCATTTCCGTTTGTTCCTTGTCTATCAGAAACTCCTGTACAGTGGGTTGGTTAAGTTGGAGTGATGACGGTGTAGGCATTGAAGCCCCCGTCACGGTAGTATTTGTGGAGGATTCAAGACCGGGAAGAGGTTCGCTTGATGATGAGGTGACAGTTTCATCGTAGTGCATTATCATATTGCAGTGTGTTTCTGGAAGTTTTGTCTGCAAGAGGGGAGAGTGACAGAAGGGATGAAGATGTTAGTCCACGAACTGACAACCTGGTCCTGAGGACATTGCGCAACTTCACTCAAATATTCCGACACAGATACAAATACGGAGTACAGCACTTAAACAAAAGAAAAAAGCAAGCATACCTTGCCAGCTCCACTCTTGCCAGGAAAAGTTGATACAGCACCAGGATGTATCTCAGTTTCACTGGCAACCAACCTGGTGTTCAATGGAACGTTTTCTTCGCCGTCCTTCCAGGCTTGCCCGGATACCGCAGAAAGAGCCAGCAGTGATAATCAGCAGGCAGCCATTCACACAAGCTTATGGGGTTGTGATTCTATAAAAGGAAGATGTTCTACCACTTATTGAAGGCACAATAGATTAGGGCGAGGCATGAAACAACCTCACCGGCCCCTGCAGGCGATGTATCATACAATCGCGAAGCGAAGGTACCTGAAGGTCTGCATCCGTCTTGTCGCATTCTCTCCCAGCCGCGCCGATAAGACTCGCCCTGTCGGTCACGGCCATCAGGCACACGTGATTGGCCCGGATCAGCCACCGCCCGCCGCCTTTCCTGTTCGGGTTATATTGGCTTATGGGTTATGTCGGTGCCTCAGGCGCGACCGGTGTTACGCAACTTACTGCTCTGGATGGATGTATCTCCAATCGACCATCAAGGCCAATGCACGCAGGAAGATGTGTGTTACGTATGCCGTGCTAGGTTAAATTGGAATTAGAGAACGTGTGTTTCGATCAATCCTAACACAACATTGAACGATAAGACAGTGGGACGGGTTGCAATTGGAAGAATAGTATATTGTCCACCCCATCGGGAGCACGCACACAGAGTCACCGCCACGAAGCCAGATAATACAAAACTCCCACCAACGCCTATCAGAAAATGAAAAATCCACCTACGTATAAAAGACCTCCCATATGTTCGATGAACGATGCCAAAAACAGACTGAGAAGTGAAGGGAGTGGCAATGTCAACATCGCAAACAGCCATAACAATATACACTTATTGGGTGAGGAAATCCTCGATCTCAAAGCCGACCCTCTTTAGTGATTTCTCCTCTAGTTCACTCGGAGATGACGTTGCTCGTCGCACTACAATAGTCCGCGCATCCTGAAGACGGATCTCCACCGGATTTCCTCCGAGTCGCTCTAATTCTTCCTTCTCGCACTCCCGGATATACACGGTAATGTCGGGCCCCACGCACGCCCGCCACAGAGATGCCATCCACTGCCAGTGATCCAGTGGCGCATATGAGTCCCCAATCGGAACGGAGCAAGCGAATGCGTCCGCCGTAGTCAGTTGGTATCGAGGAACAAGCGCGACGGGAACAGTCGAGGCGCCAATCTCCGTGGAAACCGTCGAGACAGAGCAGTTATCACTCGACTGTTCGGGTGAGTTGATCTGCAAGTCGGCAGTCTTGGGGGTGATGGTCCGCGGTGACACTCCCGGGGTGGATTCCTCGTCAACAGACTTAGGCTCCGACGACGCGCGCGAAGGCTTGACGAAGCTGATGATCTCGTCGGAGATGCGGTGCCATGATGAGATGATGTTGAGGTAGTCGACCGTAGCGTCTCCCATCTGCTCGGAATCACCGGGGCTCTCGCGCGAACGGACCTCCGGCCCTCCAAAAACCCGAGTGTGATATTTCCCTTCTTTCTGTAACGTGGTATTGAGAAAGTCGACCATCGTCTTCACGAGAACAGAGTCCTGCCCATCCACGGCAATCACGGCTCCACGTCGGAGCGAAGGTCCTTCATGGTATGGAGGAGTCAGTGGAGGCGAGATCTTGGCAAGGACTTTGATCTTATTGAGAAACGGGATAGTCATCACAGTCGCCTCGATACTGGATCCGTCATTGGAGAATGGAGTCATCGGTGTTGTAGCCCCGGGCGCATGGCCAGTTGTTTGCAGCGGGGGAAGCTTCAAGCTGGGGTCCGGTGATGGATAGTCCTTGAAATTGCGGATCGACCGTATCTGCTGCTGTTGAAAGCGGAGGTCTAGACCGCTGGAGCGGGGCGTGAACGGGGATGCGGGATATGGAGACTCGGGACCCTCGCGGTAACCAACTCGATGCCCCAACCGCCGACGCTTATTATCGGGAGATCGACTCCCATTCTCTTCAAACTCGCGCTGACGAGCGAGGCATGGCTCTCCATCGACATTGACTTTGATGAGGCTGGGGCGAGCCCCGCCCTTGGCTCGACACTGGTTACTCTGCACTGTGATCGTTTCGGTTTGCGTCGGTGTCCCAGTGAACGTCGAGGCTCTGGGAGTGAACGGAGTTTCAGGAGATACAGGTGGGTTCATAACACGGCCACCGCATCGACTGCAAACAGTGGAGCCGGGAGGATTATGGCTGATGCCAGAGGACCCGTTCCGAAGGCTCCCATCGCGACCATAGCGACGAGGCTGATACCTGTACTCCGGATATTGTTGCTGGTGGCGAGCTTTCTCCTCCTATTGATGGTTAGGAGCTGGATCAGGAGTCAAGATGGGGCTCAATCTACTACCTACCTCTGCAAGTGCCTTCCACTCATCCTTTGTCTCCTGTGGAAGCTTTCGCCATTGCTCCCCTATGATTTTAGAGATATCGGGATTAGCAAGTCCCGGATGCTGTGCCACCACCGCCGCTTGGTAATGTTGGCGATAAAGAATAAAGGCTGTTTTCTCCTGATTAGCTCATGATAAACCAGACCCCGAAGGATGATCTCCATCCACCTCTCCCAGGGCTGACGTACCATTCCGAGGTCTCGGGATCTTAGGGTCCGGTTGGCATAGACAGAACTGCGTTGCGGACTCTCGTGGGGTCGGCGCATTTGATTTAACCGGACTCGATGATGCAGAACGTTCTGACACCGATGAACGCTCACGAAGGGGGATAGCCTTGGCGGCCGGGAGATTGGCTGTCTTGGGGACTTCAAGAGTCGGAGCAGCCGTGGAGGTGAACTTGTTCATCGCAATCGTGTTCCGGTTGAGCATATGAACATGAGACAACCCGTTAAAGTACCGACGAGGCGGTACGTCCGCCGAAACAGTGTCCAAATTGCGGTCCATCATGGGCACTTTCATCACTGCAACTCTGGAGTTGTCGTCATTCATGATTTTGTGCTCGAGGAGATTACTAGTCGATCGGCCAAAGTGCTGTTCATGGTGGTTAAAAGCAGGAGGCTTGGGGAGGACTCGGTCGTAAGACATTTAAGAACGCGAGCAGAGAGGCGAGCGTCTTGGGGGAGCGAAGAAGAGAGGGTGTGTGGAGGTGAAAGAAAAGGGCCAGTGGCAGGGTGAAAGAGCAGGCGAAGGGTGGGTGAGAATTGGGTGGAATTATAGAGCAGCGGTTCTAGAATGGGAATAAAGAGAAGCCTGGAGGAAGTGAAAGGAGGCAAGAAAGAAAGAAAGCCGGTATAAGGTTATAGTAAACGAGCAACTTCCTCATGTGCAGCTGAGGTAGGTAATTTTGAAATGGCTGGTTTATGATTTCAATCAAGGCGATGGACGTCTGTCGGTAAGGTTGTTGGCCGACCTGGTTTCTTTCTTTCTTTTTTGTTTGGGGGGATTATAATATTCTGGGATGCTATTATTTGGCGCCGCCAGGGATCCCTTCTGTTCTGGTAATTTCTTTTTTTCTCTCCTCGTTCTTTGACAATGAGATTTCCATTCAGGCTGAGCCAACCAGGCGGGAGGGAGGCGCGTGAGATAAAGCCAGATCCTGGCTCTTCAAAGTGCTTTGTTATAAGAGAGAGAGAGCTATCTTTGGACTGGGGAGCCTGCCATCCATGAACCGGCGGTGGGCACCCCTCCCCTTTCACGGCCCCAAGGCTGGGTCTCCATTTCTTTGTCCCAGAAGCAGGCTGACCCAAACCCCTCGAAGCATCGTCGGTTGGGGGAAGGATGAGGGGGGTGTGTGGAATCCCAACCCGAGACAGCTGGCTCGGGGTGAATGAATGGAACCTCATGCTCTCCTCGAGGTCGGAGGGATACATCATGGGTACCTTCTACCTTCCGGCGAGGGAGGGTACTGGGGGGAGGGACGGAGGTACCTTAGATGGGTCCATTCGGAAGGAAGGTACCGGCGATGGGGAGTGGGCAAGTCCCAGACCCAAGGCGTCGAGGCGACCCTAGCTGCTCCCACTCCGTAGGCCGTACTAACCGCAAAGCGACTAACTGGGTAGCCAACGACTAACTAGCATTAGGTTGTCAACTACTTCGTACTCCGTAATAGTTAACGTTGGTTTGGAACGAACTATTGCGGGGTGAGTCAGCACCGCGGCAAATGGGCCCGTCCAGAGCCATCCATGATCGAGAATTGTCTCTGTCGCTATTGACTAGTGCTAGTATATACAGTTTACCTGGAGGACTGGACTGACTCCAATGCCATCCAGCATGCGATACGATAGAGAGACACTGGCCGTTGAGACAATCACCTCACCGGGTAGTAACTCCTTAGCTAGCCAGCCTCCGTAGCCAGTATTCCCTCCCTCCGAGCCGAGTCCGAACAGAGCCAGCCAGCTATTACCCAGCTAGGTAGGTAGTAAGGTGGCCTTGGGCCTACGGCGGTCAGTGGATGCCAGACAGGTTATTGTTTCAATCCTTGGGCCTTGAGCCTTGAGCCTTTCCTTTGTCTGGTCGCGTCGACGCATGCGGTGCACCGCAGGGGCCGGCCGCCAATCACGCGGCGCGCCACCCAACCGACTCCGGCCATTGGCCCATGTCAATGTGACACATGCGCAAATGGATTTGATTGCCTTCCCTTCCCATTCCTTTCGTTCTGCCGCCTGCGTGCTTGCCTGCGGGCGTGCTTGCTACTTGTGTACTATAGTACCACACTACCGATGTAGTTACTACGACTACCTGGGTAGCATGTCCCTGGTACCTGGGGGGTACGGTGCCTTCAGAGCCCGGCCAGTGTGCTTGCCCGGCAAGTTTGACTGCTACTCTGAGTACCAAAGTCCGTACTCCGAGCCAGCAGCTGCTCGCGGCTCAGGTCATGAGCTACACCCCCCGGTGGCGGTATCAAACTCCGACAGCTCCTGCGCTATCCATACCCAGTCTCACCAAGGTACTTTTACCTGGAAAGCATGGCTAGTGACAGGATCTTCCCGAGACTGACAGCAATTCACCCCCTCCTGAACAAAGAAACCTGGCTGGATGAAAGAAAGAAATCAAACAGGAAAGAAAAAGAAATGACTGATTCGGAACTGACTATGTCCATGATCCACCGCTACAGCACACTATGTACCAGCATCACCACCCCCCTCCCCGAACCATCTACAAAGAAACCCACCTACGTACTCGCCTACAGGGTCATGTACTATTATCCCAAATCTGATCCATAGTTCCCCGAACCACCGGGGAGGTTCACGGGGGGGCATTGACACGTTGATGTTGCAGGTGGCTCCCATCCACCCACCCACCCACCCCCCTGGCTGGAGACCGGGTCGATCTTCCCTGTGGCGATCACATTCCGATCCCTGCTCCACCGCCATCGTTACATACAATCGTCCTCACCGGATGAGGCGGGCGGACGTCACTTTTGCGCCCTTTCTCAATGAGACATTACCACCTTGGCCAGTGCCTCGTTCCTTGTTCCTCGTTCGTGTTTGGTAGCCACCCGAGACCTTCGTGATTCGAAACAGCGGCTAGGTCCTGCTGTCATTTGTTCGGTCAAAAGTCCATGAGAAAGACATGGTCCTAGACATCACAAGACCGTCCGAGGCTGAGACCAATAGTAGGTTGGCAGGGTCAATAGACAGAACCCGGCACCTCCGCTCTTTGTCGTCCGGCATAAGCGTTTGCTGGTCTCGGGAAGCGGCCGTCGTCTAATCATCTACAGAAAACACTCCGTTTCCCTGTACGGCGAGTTACGTCTAGGTGGAAGGCAATAACCCCATCGGCTGCATTTTGAAAATTTTTTTGCTCTCTTAATTTGCTTTTGAAAGAAAGATTTTACCGGAGCCACATCTCTTCGATCCCATGGAACACTTCCGTGCCCAGGAGCCGATGCGCTGAGGGTCCGAGGTGCATGTCGTTCCTGAGGATGATACAGTCAGCTTTCGATCGAGTCAATGGGCCCAATCATAATGCCGTGTCCTTACCAGAATAAAAATTTCTCCGGGTGGTCGCATTGCTTCGTGCCTGACGTCATCACCCACTGCTGGGTGTTTTGGACGCATGCGTCGTCGACGTTCTCCCATCCGGGATCTTCGTTTTTGCCCAGCCCATTCGATTCCTCGATTCCAGCGGCAAAGAGCTGCCTGTCGCGGATCTGATCGGCCAAGAAGGAGTTGGTGTCGAACAAGTAAACCGTCCCGTTGTCCCAGTCCTCAGCGGAATTCCGGAGTTCCCCATTCCAGTACTCCGCGATTCGGATGGCGTCTTTGTGCTTAGCGATCTGCGGCTCCCCCTGCTCCCTATATGCCGGCAGGAAGGTTACATCCGGGGACAGTGTTAGAATGATCTTGAGATCGTTTTTACCCCAGGCATCGGCCAGTAGATTGAGCTGGTCCATGATGACTTTTATGCTTCGGTCGACCGATTTGGATGCGTCATCGTACTTCCTCCCGACCACATTCCACAGGTCCCATACGCCGAAAGAGACAATCACAATGGTACGGTTCTGGCGTATCGCAATGGCGTCGTCGTCCATCTCCTTCATAGCTTCCATCTCAGCCCCCAGCCAATTGTGGACTTGGGCTTTCAGGTCTGCCAACGGCGCCTTGTAGAGGTTGAGCAATGAGCCTGATAGCTCCGTGTTATCGACCACGGAGCCAATGTAGTTCCCGCTCAGAGACTTTGCAGTCTCTGCTAGGTTTTCATGGTGACATGAGAACTGGGCCGGGAGATTAGCGTGCTGCTCCAATCAAGCCGACAGGCTTTAAGGCACTTACCGATGAGCAGAGCCATTCCGTCCAAACGGAACCTTGAAGTTCCGCTGCATTGTTATCGCTCCACGAGTCCCCGAAGACGACCAGGCGGCGGTCGAATGAGGCTGCGACCTGGAAGTCGGACGGCGGCTCATCTGTCAGGACTACGCGGCGGTAGTAATGCTGGGAGGCGAGAAAGGAGGCGGACAAGAGGATACTGCACACAGCCAAGGCGCACACGGTGTGAAACTTGCTAAAAAGGCGCATTGCGGCGGGGCATAAAGGACAGACACAAAGGATAGATAGAGGCGAGACGGCGAGACAGCGAGACAGCGAGAACGCTAGACTCAGGCGACGCCGGTAGACGCTGGGCGATCGGCGGCCGTCTCTTTGTTGCAAAGTTTCACCCAACGATATGCCAGAGATGAGTCGAGTCGGGTTGGGGAAGTGGGATGCGTTTGACGGGGAGATTGAAAGGGGACCGGAAAAGCGAAAAAAGGAAAAAGAGTAAGACGGCAGAGTCGCACGTAGGGATCTGCGTCGAATCAAGCAGGGACTTCTCCCCTATCTAAACACCGGGAGGACAGGATGACCTGCCGGCGGTACCGTGCAGAGTCGGAGAAACTAGCGGGTGGATGGAGATGACCGGCGGCGGAGTGGGGACTGGCGAAATCGGGCGAGGAAATGATGGAAGTTGGGATAGAGAGTCGAAAGGGCCAGGTCCCGCGGGGAAGCGTCACGAGTGGAAGAGAGAAAGCAGAGGGAAAAAGTGCGAGGACGAGCGCGGACGAGCGCCGGGCGTACGACGACGCTGCCGCCGGTGCCAATTTCCTCATCGCCATAAGGCTGTTTGGGAGGCTTGGTTCTGGTCTGGCGTTGGCTGCGGCCGCGCGGCGACTTCGGGACGGCAACCAGTCGCGTGCTCTGGGTCTTTTGCGTCAGCCCCAACCTTCACGTCGCCCAACTCCCAAGACTAAGAGGGAGGCGGAGCGGTTTATTCCCCGGCGCGCACGACGCAGGTAGGGGCTCTATTTCGCTGGGTGGATCGGCCTCGCTGCCCTCGTGGGTTGCCCGCGTCTGTCCGTCGGGATTATTTATCGAATGAGCGCCGCACATCTGTCGGCAGCGGGCAGAGAGGCAGGCCTCAGGACGCCAGGAAGGAGGGGATGGGGGTGTATGTTCATGATGTCCCCTCCCCCCCTGCTTGGGTGTCATGAACACCCCCCTCATCTCCCACCCAGTCCCGCTGCCACAGTCTGCCTGCCGCTAGATGCTGGCTAGTGGGTATTTCGTGATCGATAAGGGAGGCGGTCTCACGCCTGGTGGCCATTTTAGGCCCCGACCTTCCGAGTCTACGGATCATCTCGATCCGGATTGGTCTCCAACCGCTGGCAGGCACGGGGTCCCGAGCGACCCGAAAGCACTGCATTGATGACGATGAAGGATTATATCTCTGGTGCTCGTGGCCTACTCGTGTATTCCGTCCCGAGTTTCACATCAGGTGGTGGTGCTGGGAATCGTGATCCTGACCAGGGCTGGCCTGCCAACTGATGGCGGATTCACCTACTCCGTACTCCCTTTGAAGATGCGCTCAGGGGGGACCAACTCGGCTTTCACCTCCAGCCATTCGGTGATATCGGGATTGGTACGATAGGGACACTTATTACTATTATTATTAATACAATGCCTCCTGCATAACAATGAACATGTGCACTGCCTGGGATGCCCTGTCTCAGCACACACCCTCAGCATGATTGCGTTCCAGACTGCAGGTCGGAGTCCGGAGTAGCAACACTTGGGGCACTCAATGGGTTGCAGAACAGATCACCGGCTGCCTGAAGCGTCTGAAGAAGGACATGCACTGTCTGACGACAAAAGACTGTGGTTCCGATGTGTGAGACAGTTGGTTTCCCGATTGACTTCGGGTGTAGGTTCTAAGGTAGAACAGGGTAGACTTGTGTGATGGTCTCAGAACGGGTTTACCATCAGCTCATTCCAGTCAGAGCCATAAATCAAGGACAAAAGTACGACGGGTCATGCGCAATTATCCCAGAGCATAGCCGTGTACAGTAAGACCGGGTATCTGGCTGGGTATCTTGCAATCTACGGATTCGATCCCGGGGAAAAGAGGGTTTACACTTTACATTTCACAAGACACAAACAGCCAAGAGGCACACCGCCTTATGTCCCAAACAGGCAAGCGGCCAGTCAGGTGCCGGGGTCGCTGACGTAAGAGCCCTACCGAGGGCGCTAGGCCTGGGTGGGCTAGTGTCGTTAGTCAGCCACCCACAGAGGGAAATCTCGCTACACCACCAAAAAAATCCCACGAAGAACGAATCCCCGACGACCTGAACCTCCTCGACCTGTCGACAAACCCACGCCCTCCGTCTTGACCGCGCAGCTCCGTCAAGATGAAGCTCAACATCTCCTACCCGGCCAATGGGTCGCAGAAGATCATCGAGGTCGACGATGAGCGCAAGCTCCGTCCCTTCATGGAGAAGCGCATGGGAACCGAAGTCAGCAACCCTCCCCCCCTTTGTGATATGCGATCCGGAATCAACAAGAACAGAAGAAAACACGCAAAACAAATATGAGAGAAAGCAGAAGACTGATTGGGGTCCTTTTTTGCAATAGGTTGCCGGCGACTCCCTCGGTGACGAATTCAAGGGTTACCTTCTCAAGATCACCGGTGGTAACGACAAGCAAGGTACGGATGGACTTTTCTCGCTTTATAGGTGTTTTTTTTTTCGCCAGACCGGAAGGATTCAGGGACTCGACATGGATCCTTTGCGGTTTTGGGTGGTTCCACGAAGAGAATTCGATATGCTAACGTGAATCGTTGAATAGGTTTCCCCATGAAGCAGGGTGGTATGTAACCGACCGACTTGAAAACATCCAACAACAGCCAGCAAGAAAGACACTCATCGATTGTTCTTCTCCAGTTCTCCTTCCTACCCGTACCCGCCTTCTCCTCGCCGATGGCCACAGCTGCTACCGCCCCCGCCGCACCGGAGAGCGCAAGCGCAAGAGTGTCCGTGGTGGTACGTTTACCAAAGAAATGTTTCCGTGGTATATAGGAATGTCTTCGTTGACGCGCTCGTTACAGCCATCACCGGTCAGGACCTCGCCGTTCTTGCCCTGAGCATCGTCAAGCAGGGTGAGGGTGAGCTTCCCGGTCTCACCGACACCGTTGTCCCCAAGCGCCTCGGCCCCAAGCGTGCCACCAAGATCCAGCGCTTCTTCGGTCTCGACAAGAAGGACGACGTCCGCAAGTTCGTCATCCGCCGTACTGTCACCAAGGAGGGCAAGAAGGACTACACCAAGGCCCCCAAGATCCAGCGTCTGGTCACTCCCCAGCGTCTCCAGCGCAAGCGCCAGCGTGTCGCCCTCAAGCGCCGCCGTGCTGAGTCTGCTCGCGAGGCTGCGTAAGTTCCACACCCTGTTTTGAACATCGGTCCATCCAAACATCCAGCATCTAACCAAGCTTTCCAACCCACAGTAACGACTACGCCAAGCTCCTGGCCAGCCGTGTCCACGAGGAGAAGGCCAAGCGTGACGAGCTCCGCAAGCGGAGAGCTTCTTCGATGCGCAAGTAAATGTGTTTGTCCGGGGGTTAATGGTCGGGTTTAAATGTCTCTGTTATGGCTTTTTAAGGAAGTTGAATCAAAAATGAAAAAATCTCAGCGACGGGATGGGTTTTTTTATCCTTTTTTTGTTTCACAAACTAGAGTTCCACAGCAGAGCAGCACAAACCCCCACAACAAGACGGCTCCTTGGGGTGTTGAGGGGGAAAGGAGATGACGAGTTTGAAGAAGAGGGAGACAGGACTGGCGTCTGCGGGATCGAGACTTTGGGCGTGAAACCGATATTGTCTTATCCACAACACCACAAAAAGGAAATGCATTATCTCCACATTTATTTGGAAAGAATGGAAAAAGGGAAAAAATGTGATAAAGAGATTTACTTTTCTTCTCTTCATGGATTTTCTTCCCTCCCTCACTCAACCTTGAGATTCGGTCCCTGCTCGACTGCCAGTCTTCTGTCTGCACTGCTCGTCAATGAATGAAACTTTTTCTGTACTTCAAATTTTTTTTTTTTTCTTCATCGGGTTGCTTCGGTCTGCTGCTATCTTAATACCCCCTATCCCTCCCCCCTCGTATCGTATCATATCATACCTATCTATCGCGTGTGTAGCCCAGGTAATACACGCGTAGGGTCGCGCCGATAACAATACCCCTTGGGCGCGCGATAGTGACACAGACCTTTTTTTATTTTTGCTCTCGGCACAGAAATGGATTTACCAGGGCCGTGAGCAAAGTGGATTGGATGGATAGATGGATTGTGTGGTACTTACTGGTCGGTACCCACCATCTGAACACAGACAGTGGACAAGATTCCACTAGCGATCCTTAGCCAAGTGCGGAGTAAATGGGTTTTCTTCGCAGGTTTTCTCATGACTCGGCGCTGGACAAGGATTTCTTCTACTATCACCATCGTCCATCCTTATCCCTCTTTCTACTATATAGATAGATACATACAAATGATTCTAAGAAATCCAAAACTGCCGTCCCCCTACTCAAATGGGTTAGCTGTACGTACTCTGTACTACATACTTCCCATCAAAAGCATTGTATTGTGTCAACAGTAATTCACAAGTACCTAAGTACTTTTGTATACTTTCCTCTTGTCCCACCACCCACACACAATAGTAGTACAACCAACCCACCCAATCCAGAAAACTATATCCTACTACGAAAAAACCTATCATCCGCCACTCAGTCTATTGCTAATGAGCAAAATCCCGTCTTTTGAATCCTAGACAATCAAATATGAAAAGTGACCTGTCTTTCTTACACAAGCAAACACGTCAAACAAAGCCGGTTGGGCAGAAATGGGTATCTTCAAGCATGTGCTCGCATACCTACGTATGTATATAAAGATATACATGTACATAAATATACATATACAAGAAAGACATTTGAAGATTGGAGTTCTCTGTGTATATATACTTTGTTTTACACACATTTGATGCGATCTAGCTATATATCAAGGATATGTCTGTATTATTTGTCCATGGAGTATCAAGAAACCCGTCTGGATAACATGAGTGGAATAAGGTAAGAGGGGGTTGCCAAAACAAGGGGGGGGAGAAAACAAGTCATTAAGTCAACCAGAAAAAAAAAAAAAGAAAGTTTATACTATGTAAGTAAATGAATTTTAGGTACCTGATACTTCTAAAACAAACAAAATATGGGTATTTGTAGAACAAAATTACCTATTCTATAACGCTCTTTCCGACAGAGGTAGTAAAAAATACATACCCAGAATATATAAAGTAGCTACTGTGTATGACACCCTATAGTGCTTGACATTTGATATTCACCGTCTATCTGTCTGTCCATCTATCTATCTAGGTAGATAGTTGTATTTTACATGGTATTCTGTAGTCATACTGAGTCGATAAAATGGCTTTTATAGTAGTAGTAATCCCTCCCCGCAAAAAAAAGTATCCGAGCGCCTAGATAGTATATTCGGACATGAACTGCCGCCGGAATCCGATGTACAATGTAACAAACACAAAGGGAAGAGTTTTATCGTTGAATGACACTTTTGATCTAATCGTGGGGGCGATTTAGATGATTATTTGATTGTTGTAGACATTGAAAATGGTTTTGGATTGCCATCCAGGCAAAAATCCTCTGGAGGCAGCTGTAAATATACTATGTCGGAAAGGCCGCAGCTAAACACGATCGACTTAGGGCTAGCTCATTCACACCAGATCCTCGTGGTTTATTTAGACGACCAGACTTTATGATAGTATACATCTAAACGAAGGGAACAGATAATTAATTTATTTTCGGCAGGCAGGGTTTAGGGTGATCTACGTAAAAAGACATCTAGAAAGAGACACGATTGTTGAACACTATCGCATAGACAAGATCTCATATGATCCGCTCATACAGGGAGCAAAAAAAAAAAAAAAGAGCAAGGAACCACCCCCGTTATATGTACAAATGCTTGGATTCAGCTGGTGATGGAAATCCCAAGGCGCCGCCAACTTTTTCAGTCCATCCATCCCTCCCCCGCCACTTTCTCAAGTTAACGTATGCATCATAACCAATAATTGCGTTAAGAGTATATGACAGACTGATATGTCAATCCAGTCAATCAATCTCATGGGTAAACTGCCCTAGTGTCATGATCCAGTTCCTCTCAGAGTAAAAGTATCCGACTATGCACTACACGAATAAAAATAAAAGCTGCCTCTAGAAAGCAGCAACAAAACACCGCCTCGAATACCGCCCCAGCAAGATTCCCCGGTCCAATCGTTTAGGCAACAGCGTGCGAGAACAGGAAGCTCACAGATTCACCGTTGTGCGTACGTCTGCAGGCTTCAGCAAGCGTCGGGCTGATGTCGATGGTCTCGATCTTGTCGCACTGCTCCTTCTTGTCTTCGTGGGGGACGGTGTTGGTCACAACCACACGGCTGAGGCAGCTGTTGTTGATGTTCTCGGTGGCCTTACCGGAAAGGATACCGTGAACGACAATGGCGTTGACTTCCTTGGCTCCGTGCTGCATCACGGTATCGGCGGCCTTGACAAGAGTTCCGCAGGTATCGGCCATGTCATCAACAATGATGGCGATCTTGTCTTTCACGCTACCAACGAGAACCATGCGCGAAACCTCGTTCGGGCGGGGACGCTCCTTGTGGATGAGCGCAAACTGCAGGTCGAGGCGATCGGCGATGGCGGTCGCACTGTTCAATGTCATCGATTAATACCGAATAATTCATGGCCGAAGGAATGGTCCCCTTACCGCTTAGCACCACCAGCGTCGGGACTGACAATGACACAGTTGCTCACATCCAGGTGTTCCCGAATCCACTTCAGAGTGCTAGGCTCGGCATACAGGTTATCGACAGGGACATTGAAGAAGCCTTGGATCTGACTGGCGTGGAGGTCCATGGTAATGACATGATTGCAACCAGCAGTCTGGAGCATGTTGGCCATGAGTCTTGCGGTGATCGGAGCACGACTCTTATCCTTCTTATCTTGGCGCGCATAAGGGAAGTTGGGAATGACGGCAGTAATGCGTCTCGCAGATGCGGTTTTGCAGGCATTGATCATAATGAGCAGCTCCATCAGTCCATCGTTGATGTCGTTGGGCCGCGTCGACTGCAAGATGAAAACTGCAGAATGGACAGATTAACTCAGGGCCCTTTTGCGCCCGAGACTGAGCAGGCAGAGTGGAAGACAATACCATCCTCATCGCGCACACTTTCTCCAATCGTGACACTCGTTTCCTGGTTCGAGTATTGGAGGACCATGATCTTGGTCAACTCAATGCCAAGCCTGCCAGTTGACACCGGTCGTCAGTTCACGATACGCAAGAAGATCAATCGAGCAGTGCCTATATCAATAGCGCATACCGAGCAGCCACGAGGTTCGCAAGCTCGGGGTGACTGTTACCAGTCAAAAGCTTGATCGAGTTCGTCGCCATTGTGAATCGGAATTTGAGAAGCTGGATGAGGTGGGGTTGGGCGAAGGGGAGATAACAGAGTCTAGGGAGAGTGGGGAACAAAGCCGAATCTGGAGAGGATTAGAGCACAGGAATGAGCATGCCCAAGACACAAAAGACGCCCATCGACCAGGGAGAGAAATGGATTGAAGAAGATCAGAGTCAAGCCGATGCCCCGCGGGCAGGTGACTTTTTCGCCCAGCAGAAAAATGCTGCATCCCGTGACCCCGGACCCACCGCCCCTCACCGCCTCCGCAGTATGGACTATGGAGACCCGACCGGCTTGGCCTCAGGCCGCCAGGTGTGCCGCGCGACCCAGTTCGAGGTTCAGTCAGTATACTCCGTGCTAAATACGGAGTACTACGCTACGGAGTCCAGAGTAAGAGCACGGCCGCATCACTTGGGAACTCATCTAATAATTGACACAGCTGAAGGAAGTACATGGTTCTGGAATCGGAAAATAAACACATCAAAACGAAATCCCACGATCGCTGGGTCCTCAGACAGACCGGCTGACCTGCACTTCAACCGGTCTCCGAGCGGCGATCCTATCCTTCCCCCCATATTCCCCATCAGTAACAACCAGCCCCAAATTGTACAAACTAGCTAGAAATGAAGATATGTTAAACGCCATCATATGCTTCGGCATTAGAGCGAGGACACTGAGTGCGGAAAGCATGTCAAATCGTAACTCATCGTCCAAGCAAACAAGAG
This sequence comes from Aspergillus ellipticus CBS 707.79, assembly GCA_003184645.1. Classification (NCBI taxonomy): domain Eukaryota; kingdom Fungi; phylum Ascomycota; class Eurotiomycetes; order Eurotiales; family Aspergillaceae; genus Aspergillus; species Aspergillus ellipticus. Next base: position 177,262 of record KZ825840.1, on the reverse strand, counting down.
AGACATTAGCGCCGCCAATTTATGCAAACCCGAAATATTCACTTCCAGCCGTCACCGCAGTGTGTAGACGTTGCCGCAGAGTTTCGTAGCTCTCATATTCTGGAAGATCCAGCTCTGTGATGTTCAATCAGCATGCCGTACCGGGGTCTTGGGCTTTGCAGAGGAAACTTACGGTTGAAACAGGTGTGAGAGCTTGGAAGACGGTCCTTGTTGCCGTAGTCGCGATGGATGTTGAAGCGGCTGACTCCGTTCATACCCTCAAGCTCCTTGAAACCGTTGAGTGGTACCTTACTTGTGCCTGTGACAAATTGCAGAAGCTTGGCTCGTTCTTCCTTGTCGAATGAGCGGACGGCGCGCCAGAACCATTGGATCTGGGGCGACGAGGCGGAATAATTATGGTATTCTGTGTTGACCTTCCAGTCATCCACCTCAATCTCAGGTAGACCGGAGATCAGAAGTTCGAGCTCCTGTTCATTGAAGATGGAGATCAAATCGGAGGGAATGATCTCGTGGAATCCTAGTGATACAGGTTAGTCAAGTGCTTATCAAGCTCAGAGAAGAAATGAGTATACCTTTCAGGAAATTGTCCAGCTGCTCCTTGACGGAGCCCACCAAACGGTAATCAACTACGCGCTGCACATATTCCTCCTTGTTCTCCTCAGTGACGGGAATGTTGCGCCCATCCTCGATGAGATCGATAACTTGCTTCTCTCCAAAGTCATCCGTCTCAACAGCGAAGGTCTCAGTGATAATGTCAGTGATGTCATTTTCAAGCATCCAGAGGAGAGACTTGTAGTAGTCGAGGTCGAGCGTCTCCATGTCCTTGATGGACACTGATCTGCCTAGGATACACTTGTAAACCGCGCGGCTGAAATGGCAGTCCAGAACACGACCCTCGTAGAGAGCCTTTCCGATGATGCGTCCAATAAACTTGAAGAACATGAGATGTTCGGAATTGACACCACTAAGGCGGTTGGGGTGGAAGGTAGTCCGGTCAGAGGCAACGGGGATGAAAAGTGCATAATTGGGGTTGAACATGCCACGTGCGAGGACTTGGAACCATTCCCTAGTCACACCTCCGGCATCAACGCCCTCTTCACCATGGAAGCGTACGTTTAGCTTGCCGTATTTCAGCTCGTCTGCTGACTTGAAGTACAATGACTTGAAAGAGTCGAGGAAGACCTGGTCTCGTCTAACCGATAGTTGAAGAGGAGGGTGCGGGTGACGATGCTCAGCCCCACGAGAATGAATCCGGCGGGTAAAGTAATTGCGCTTGTTGTCAAACTCCAGGACCTTGGGATTCTTGACAAGCAACGAGAAAGTACCACTCATCAATCTAGGGTTCTGGCGAACAAGCTCATTGAGTATCTTGCGGTGCTCCTCAGTGAACTTGAAGAAAAGGCTCTCCATGTTCAGTCCTGCGTCGACTGAAGTGGTTGAGACGGACAATTCTCTGCTATTGCGGGCAAGAGACGTATCCTTCAGTGTGGTGTTTTTGCAAACCACCATCAATGCCTCAATCAGTGGGAGAAGGATAGTGGCCACATTCAGCATATTCTCCTTTTGCCGGATAACAGTCATGCATTCGCTGAGTCTGGTCCACAGTGGCCCAAAGGTAGAGCATTCATACAGAGTCTGCAGAACATCCTCCTTGGCTGCATTGTCAGGCTCAATTCCTTTAGCCTTATCCGCCCTAGAAGGGTCAAACAGATAATCAAGGGCTGTCAGAACACGCAACAATTTCGCTTGATCGGAGCTGGCCGGAGAAAACTTAGCCAAGGCCAAACCCTGCATGTCCGTGCCAGTCCGGGCCTGGTGAATATGCGACAGTAGTTCATCAAGGTCGGTAAGAATGACTGTGCTCAAGGTTTGAGCTTGGCTGACCAGCTCATTTCCGATAACGTCCCTAGCTCCTGGGACAGCGGACAGGTTGTTGATGGTAGAAAGCGTGTCTCTGAAAGTCTTGCCGTTGCATTCGCGAGCTGCAAGGATATGAACCACCAGTTGTAGGTTATGGCCAGGGACAACAGGAGGCTCAATGGTTCTCTTCTTATGCTTCTCGTCTTCAGTCGAACGCTTTGATTTCCCTTCCTTGACGGCGTCTGCTGAGGCATCATCTTCTGGCTGGGCCGAGGCTTCCGCATTTTGTGTAGTCTCGACTGTGGGTAGCGGAGCGTCTGTCATGGCAGTATCTGCGGCAGAAACTGCTGGTTCCGTGGACTCGGGCTGTTGTTGCTGTTGCTCTTGCTCTCCGGTAGGTTCTTCATTTTGTGCCCGTTCAGGTTGTTTGCCTTTGCCCTTACTCTCTTCCTCTTGCTTCTCCTTCTCCCGACGAAGCAAGAGTGTAAGAGGCTGTGTGATGCTGCTAAGAAGGCTTGACAGCTGCTCCATGCAGTTCGGGTTTTCCATAATCAACTTTCGGTCGAGGAGAGAAAGCAATGAATTGAGAGCGAACTTGTTGGCCCTGTTTTCCTTGCCCTTACCTTTGTGGAGAGCCTTCAGTTTCAGGGTTGACGAAGAATCATGTTCACTCAAGAAGAACCAGGCAATGTGGGGATTGTACTGAGAGAGGAAAGAAAGGGTTCCCAGACACTGCTGGACAACCATGATTGGTGTCACTTCATTGCTGACGTTTGAAGGACCCTGGAAAGACAGATTCCGTTTAACAGACTGGGGGGTCTTCTGAACCGAGGAAGGCTTGGCCCGGAGTGACAGCTGGGCGAAACTGCGTTCAATTGCCGACACATCTGCACTTCCATCCTGCAAGACCGACAGAAGGAGACTAATGACCTCCATCCTGTTCTGGCGGTTTTCGCAGACATTATGAAGAATGTCATTCAACTGATGGCGTGCATTGCCTTGGAGTGGCATGAACATCAAACGCAGTAACGTAGCAACTCCGGCTTTGTCAAGCATCTGAACAATTTGACGACGCTGTTGTTTCTTAGGCTCTTGATCACCAGATGGCTCGTGTCTGTGACGATGCTCAACCTGGGGGAGATCACCGAATTGTGCGAGTCTCCTGCCAGGCAGGGCACGGGCTTCCGTAACAAATTCTGGACCCAAAGTTGCTAGAATTTCATCAGGCTGATCAGCCAAAACCGCTTGTCGTAAGGATGGGTTCAGCGTAGCGAGAAAGCTGGCGGCATCCATATCTTCAGCATGGGCTGTAGGGCCACCTGCGGTAGTTGTCGTCGGAGCTTGTCGGCGTGCGCTATCACGCTCCCGGCGACGACGGTCGGCCGCTTCTTGCTGTAACAATTCTTCTCGAATCTCAGCGGGCAAGGCTTCCAAGAACTCTGGGTTGATTTCACTAGGTTCTTCGCCAGCTGCAGCAGCCTGTGAACGTTGTTCAGCAAGTTGCTGCATGATGACTTCTTCTCTCAGTTCTTCAGGCAATGCTTCAAGATACTCGGGATCGATTTCCATTCCAGTGATGTCAAGCTGGCGGCCTCTGATTGTTGTGTGCACCCGGGGAATTGGCTCCGACGGACCTGTCTGGGTCTCAGTTGCCGGCGCTGCAGCTTCATTTGCAGTGTCAGTCCGTTGTACATCGTCCATGGGCTCAGTCTCGATGCCCGAAGCTTGTCGCTCTGCTTCCTGCCGTTCAATCTCTTCCTGCCGCCTGGCATTATCCTCCTCCTCCTTGCGTTTCCGCTCTTTCTCCTCTTCTTCTTTGGCAATGCGTTCTTGACGTTCGCGCTCCACACGCTCTTCTTCTCTCCGCTTGCGCTCCTCTTCCATTTGCCTCTCCCGTCTCTTGTCTTCCTCCATCGCAGGAGGCACCAACATCTTCAGAAGGGAGTTGACCACACGCTGGGACTTTTCGACGAAAGTGGTGCTGAATAGAATCTTGGCTTCCTCTTGCCAACGGCTTCTGGTAGTTGCCAGGGCAAAGCTCACAGCCTGAGAAGGATCGTCCCGGGTCCGGGAAGGCGGAGCCTGTGGTCTACCGAGGCCAAAAATGTCTTGGATACGGTTGGGTACGATAGCACGTCTGTCAACATGGACATGAATACCATCCGGACGAGTGATAACACCGAATCCCGGACCTCCTTGCCCACCAATAGCTTGCATAATGGCGTTCATGAAGCTAACAGGGCTATCCATAGGGAGTAGACGTCCGTTAGATACGGGCTCCATGCCATGAACCCAGTCAGTGAAAGCCTCATTGCCAGGCACACGAGGTTGGCCAGCTGCCTCAGGGCCACGGTCTGTTCGAACAAGAAGTGGATTTGTCCCGTCGTCATTTCCGCGAGCTGGGGCTTGACCTCTGTGGAGCCGATAAGGGTGAATAGGAACAATTCCGTGCCGACTAGGCATGATTCCAGTAACAGCTGCCCAGGCTGGCTGGGTGCCACGGAACCGGTGGTGGTGATGGCCACGTGGTGGGTGCTCATCACCCTCCCATCCCCATGGTTCAATAAGATCTTCATCGTCATCAAAACCCTGGTAAGACCCTTGGTCGTCATCAGCATCCTCGAGTTCTTCCTCAAGCTCGTCAAGCTCTTCATCGTCTATAAATAGTGTTAGCATCTGAGATATCATAGAATGAAAAGAACTGAGGGGGATACAGACCCTCGTCTTCGGCCAAGTCATCATCGACAATATCGTCGTGCATGCCACCAAGGGTATCGACCTGAAGGTCATCAACACCACCGCCAGCTGCCTCATTGAGAACACGGAACAAGTCGTCAAAGCGCTGCCCATCCTCGCGCTGCTCTGCTTGTCTGAGACTGTCGGCCAGTTCGTCCTCGAATTGATTCATGATTTCGGCTTCTTCATCATCTTCAGACATATCTTCGCTTTCCCATTCATCATCATCACCCTCCTCTAAGCTATCATTGTCATGGTCACCTGTAATTTCACCAGCAAGGATTTCGTCATCCTCCATATCGGACTCATCCTCTTCGTCATCATCTTCGTCATCCTCGTCGTCTTCGTCTTCATCGAGGACAACTTCAATGTCCATGCCGTTATCACCGGAAAGGCCTTCGATCGGTCCCATGCCTTCAATGTCGTCTTCGTCACTCACCACCTCACCATCATCTTCTGGCAAGTCTTCCTCATAATCCATCTCTTCGTCGTATTCATCGTCATACATTTCGTCATCCTCTTCTTCGGACTCCTCAGAGCTTGTCTCCTCTTCATGACGAGGCTCTAACATGCCTAGTGTGGAGTGGCGGAAAAGATCAGGGGTTTCCTCCCGTTCGTCATCCATATCAGAGACGGACGTAGCGGAGGAGATCTCATCGTCTTCTGCTTCACCAAGGGTGGAGATGTCCGAGGAATCGCTCAAGATGACGGCGGTCTGAGTGAGTTTGTTTAGAGGACGCAGTATGTATTTGATGACTCGTTTAGACGCTGGGAAATTGAGGTCAATCTCAGCAACTGATGCCGTGAGAGCAGAGATGAAGTGCTTCTCGAACATGGTCTTTGCCAGCTGTCTGGTAGATGTGGGGAATGCCGTGTCACCCGACACGAAAGCGTAGCCACTTAGCATCTTGTCGAAAAGATCGGCAAGGGACATCAGCCTAGAATATTTGGCGTCTAGGGACTCATTCGAGGCATTCGCTTCTTTGTATGATCGCAGCGCATGCTCCAAGACAAATCTACGCACAAAGGCAAGCTCGGGCTCATCATCCTCATTGAGATTCTGCTCATTGCGTCGCCTTCCGGGTCCGCCAAATTCACCAGTCTTGGTGCACAGAGCAACGAGCACACGCATCGTCCAAGCAGATGTGTTGCTTCGCTTCTTAAACGCGACAGATTCGTCATGTTCCATAGTCCCAATCGGTACAAGAACATTTAGCAGATAGTTCAAGATCCCCGAGCGAGGCTTTGAAGGGGTGGTCGCGAGAGGGTCCGCTTTGCGAGAGAAGTTGATAAACTCAACCTTTGTTCGATTATAAGACGACAGAAGCTCTGTTAGGCACTGTAGGAGGAAGCATCGATAGATGTAGATTGGATGGTCATCTGCCTTGAATGTCGGCTTTTCTGATTTCTTGGAGTTGCGTGCACCCTGCGCATCGGTGCTAGAGACAGATGGCGATGGTTCATCGATTGACATCTCAACGTCAGTTTGAGTCTCTGATTGGTCAGGGGCAGGAGCATCTGTGCTTTCACTTGGGGGCTCCTTATCATCGACGTCTTTGTAAGACAGAAGTTCAGACAGTAGGTAGTGAATGACACCATCGGGGTTTTCCACCACAGGTGGCTTCAGATCAGTAATCTTCCCTTTCTCCTTATCATGCGACGACGATATACCGCCTGCTTGATTTTCCTCGGTCTTGTTCGAGTCGCTGGGTCCTTCTTTGGTCGGCGAAGACTCTGGCGGTGTATTTTTCTTGTCAGACTTCAATGTGAGGATCTGAGGTCGCTGTCGGCTATCGTATCGCTGCAACTTCAACTTTTCATTGGATATTTCGACGAACAGTTCAGGTGATCGAAGTACGAGATGGTATGTTTGACGAACGTAACCGGTCGTGTCAATCTGCCGGGTTGACTTCGATTCGAAGTTCGCAACGATCTCACTTCGCATTATCTGCCGGATTGTATCCTCATCCTCGATGATATGTCTCAAGATCAACATGAAAGCGCCTTGAAGTTTCTCATTCGTGGAGCTCGACAATTGCTTAACCATAACGAACAGACGTTGCAAACTTCGCTTCTCCCCCAAACGCACTGCGATACTGCGGCTCCGAGTAAGAATGACGAGAATCCGACATATAGAGAGAGCCAAGGTATCATCCTTGCCGATACGAGGTAAGATTTCGACTAGCGCCTCATAAAGCTGCATCTTCTGGTCCTGAGATACAAGAGACTCTTCTAAATGAGCCGGTCCTTCGTCCTCTGGAGTGGGATTTTCATGATCGGGCAGACTCCAACGAATCTGAGGTGGTTGGGCATCGTCAGAAAGCAATTTCTCGAGCACAAGCAGTACATGTCCAATCCAGGGAAATGATTCATCTGACGATTTTTCAGGTGAAACTTGAATGAAACCCAGGAAAGTCGTAAAGCACTCCTTGAGTTCGCCTAATGTCGCGTTGTACATGTCTCGGTCCTGGACAACCAAGGCGAGAAGGTGGGCGTATGCAGCTACCTTCTTGCCAGCTGCTTGGAAGTTTTCCATCTGCAGGGAGACTAAAGATTGGACAAGTATCTCGCCCACCTCTCTTCGGAAGCTTTCCGGGTCCCGGTGCTTCCTCGTTGCCGACGCAATTAAATCAGCTAACTCAAAAGAGACGTCATAATGCTCGTTCAAGATATCCAGGCAACGCTCGATCAAATTGGAGCGAACTTTCTCACGTTCTTTGTCCAAGTCTTCAACCGTTGTTACTTCTCGTCGCCTTGTTGGCTGTTCAGAGCGTTGTTCTGAGGGCTGATTTGCTGCCTGGCCCGATGGCTCAGACGAGCTAGCACCGGCACCGTTGGGGTCACGAGGAGTGATGTTTAAAGACTCGCCACGATCATCATCCCCTGCGCCATGGTCATCATTGAGGATGTGGGTCAAAGCTCTTGCCAAAAATTCCGTACCATGTCTGACTTCACTGTCTTCGGGTCTGCCTTGGCCTTGTTCAGGGCGCGACCCCTCATCGGCTGGCCTGCCCGAAGCTTGTGCCAAAAGCATGGCGAGTGCAGAACGCTCAAGGAACCCGCTATCAAATGGAGGAGCATCTCCGGGAGCTTCTTCTGAAGCCTCAGCCCCAGATGCCGTAGACTGGATCGACTCGATATCATTGACAGGTGGTTCTGCTCTTACCGGGGCCCGCAACCAACTCTGCGCTCTGCAATATTCTTCACCAGCAATATAGACATTGTTGCAGCGATAAAGCGCCTCCCTGGCAAGCTCGCTATCGAAGCCTCTATCCTGTAGGGAAACCATGCGATCCTTGTTAATGACAAACGTCTTTCTTGCGACTTCTGCCAACATAGAGGGCGCATCCGAGCTTCGGGCAGCACCGGTTTCATATTCACCGTCGAGGGATGAACGCAAAATATCAACTAAGCACTTGACAACAGAACTGGAGGATTGAGCGGCAAAATCAGAATTCCACATATCCCGGGCCATTGGTAGGATCTCCATTCGCAGATCCACAAGAAATTGGCCGGGTTGGAAGTAGTCCGGTCGATCTCGGTCCCGATCACTGCTTGTCATGGCCTGTGTTTGGCTGGAGTCAACAATGTTCTTCCCTGATGCAAGCTCAGAGAAGAAGCTGAGAATAATTTTGATCCCACCGTAAGCTGAGGTGAGTCGGGCTGATACATCTTTTTCAGACTCAGGAACAGATTCTGGTGGCGTGAGAGCCTTGACCTCTTGTACGAAGAGCTCACAAATATCCTTCATGACTTTCAGTCCACCGTGTCTCTTGAATGCAAACAAGACCAGTGTAAGATAGTGCGAGTGAGGGCGATCTGCTGTAACTATTACAGAGTCAGTCCTTACCCTATCGGTAATTAGCAGAAGTAAGGAGTCTAAACTTACCTTCGAACAGGAGATGTGAGAACGAAGAAAGTATGACAATAAGGTAAGCGAACCGGAGCTTGGTGCTATCACTTGAGTTTGGAGGTTGGAACTGCAGTTGCTCAATCACAGCTTGCGCAACAGCCTCCGCTACCATAGTTGCGTTCTGCTTCTGGTAGAGGTCAATTCTCCTTTTGCCGATGAGACCAAGACCCAAGTTATGGAAAAAGCCCGTGATCGAGGATGGTAACGAGCTAAGAAGATAACGAAGGGCCTGAACATTTTTAAATGCTACACCATCTTCCGGAACCTTGACAGTAGTATCCTTAGGCTCTTGGGCAACTCCTTGCTGTACAGAATCGCTAGCAGCTGGACTCTCTCTAGGGGGTTCCGTGGCAGTAGTAGGAATACTTGCACTTCCTTCGGGGTTCGGGTTGCCAGAAGCAGTACTAGATCTTTCGGGAGTATTTCCGGCAGGCTGCACCTTTGTTGCCTGATCCCAAGTGTCCGGGATGTCTTTTTCAAGTAGTATTTCCTCCCACACACATGCTGCATGCAAACCTCCCAGCTTCTTGACGAGGGAGCAGTACCGGTCCGCCAAGTTCACCTGTGCAAAAGCGGACGTTTGCTGACTTGGTCGAGTCTGATACAATGGCATGGAGTAGATCTCACGCAGGAAGTCTGTGAGAATAAGGGCAGCTCCCATATGTTTGGCGAAGAATGTCCCCCTTTCCTTCAGCATATTGAAGGCTTCTTTACCCTTTTCTTCGGCATTTTGGGAAGTTGGCTTGATCAAGGGGGTAAAGAATCCCGAATGCTCAGGCTCTTTCCAAAATGCAGAGACTTTGTCAACGGCTTGTTCTGTTCGATGGAGGAGGGATGGTACGACCAGATGAGGCTTCGTTTCTGCCAGCATGTGCACCAGAACAGCTAGCTCCTGGTTGGCATCCGTGTTGTGGAAATCGAAAGGAAGGCTTTGCAAAGTCGCAAAATCCAACACAAATTCCACAGCCCCTGATTCAATGAAGTGTGTGCAGTTGGATTGGTTTTCGAAGAAAGCTCCCAGGAAACGTACAACTGGGTACAGATAATCTGTAGCAGTGAGACCAGCTGCGTCCACATCCTTGGGCTCAATAGCATCACTTGAGGATGGAAGAATCAGGCTTAGATCGCCGAGTTGTAGCTTTCCGCCGTTAGGGAGCTGGTTCGATGTCAATTGTGGGACACCGAACGTGAAAGCATTATCGATCTGATCGTCACTATCAATGCCAATTGCCTTTAGCAAGTGGGAGGTAGAACCAGAAATGGTTGGCTTTCCGTCAGAGCCTTCCGTCCATAACTTCGCTCCCATACCGACGGACCAGGCCTTTGTTCTGCACAGCAGTCCAACACGCGCAACCATCACGATTACTGCAGTCATAACGTGGGACTTCAAGGCTGGATGATGCCGTACTAATTCGTCGAAAGTGGTACCTAGGGAACGAACAAGATTGGGGTCGTCTTTGAGACACTTTACATGCTCGGGGTTCTCAAATATCTCGAAGAAGCTTTCCAAGGCATCAGATGACTTGAAAAGATCGAGTCCAGATGCGTTCAAGCAAATAGCACCGAAGGCTGAAGGTATGCAAGAAAGGGCCTCTGCAGCGAACATGATTCCAGGAGCCAGGCGTACATCCTTGGGCCTCACAATAGTATATTCTCGAGATTTCTGCCCATCGTCTGGCGATGTCTCGGCAGCAACACCACCAGCATCCGATGGCTTGGAGGATTCACCTTCAGGCTCGGCATCTTCTACTTCAACAACTGGCTTCTCCAGGGTATTTAGCTTAGAAGAAGTAACGGCTTCCAGAAAGCTCTTGCTCAGACCAGCCTCAGCAATGACTGCGTAACTGGTAGGCTCGTTATGAATGAAACTGCTAAGGATGTTGACAGCATTGCTCCAAACGTGCGAGCCAAATACCCGGGCGTTTTCGAGCACTAGGCGCAAGGAAGTCAGCAGCTGGGGAGAATCGATCAGATTCCGAAGAACACGGTCAAATCCGCCGCCATTGTGCTGCATGATATGATTCACAAATCGGAACATCCAGCGCAGTGTCTGTTGTTGGAAATATGGGATCTGGTAATCAATAGATGGCGTCTTGTGCTGGGCAGGTATTCCAGCTCCCTTGGATACGCTTTCGAAAGAGGACTTAGTTTCATAGTCAATCAAATCCGAAATTGCATCAAATCCCTTGGCATTGGTAAGAGTTCCAAGCGCGTCACGGACCGCATGGACAAAGGTATCCAGAAACTCCATGATGCGAGAATACACTCGACGGGCCTTCTCAGTTCGGAGGTTTAAGACGTCAACGAACATGGGAATTAAGCCAGCAGAAACGAGAGTCTCCGGGGTTCTAGTACTAGAGCCTGGAAGCGTTCGCAACAAAGCCAGCAAAGCATCCCGCCACTCGTCCTGGTTTCCATCATCACCATCATTGTCTTCCGAGCCCAGCTCATTGACTGTTTTCCTGGTTAGGAACATAAGCACACCATGGTTCACATTGACGCTCAGCGCGGAACAGACATCAATCGCCCGTGTTTTATGTTTCGCAAGTGCATCAAGAGCTTGAACTGCTAACGTCTGCAAAGTCCGGGAAACCTGAAGATCGCCGCTGGCACCTAAATGAACCAATTCACCCAGTTGGTAGGCGAGCTGAAGACGTTTTGGTTGCTCCATATCGTACTGGAGGATTTTCTGTTGAAAGAAAGTCTCGGGATAAACGTAAGCTAGATTGGTAAGGGCCAGGATTTTGATCGCCAGAATTTGCTCCCGGGTGGAGTTAGACGTTGCTAATCCATAAGCGGTACGGATTCTGTGAAGAAGCTCATATTTCGAGTCATCTGGTATATCATCTGCATGTGAGCTAAGAAGATCCTCGGCTTTTGACGACGATATCTGAGAGTAGGGAATGTCAATAGTCTTTCCACCCCGCAGTCCCTCCTCGGGCTTCCCATTCCCAGGAGTAGCGGCCACGGAGGTAGGTGAGTCTTCAGCGGTAGACATACGGCTCAGACGCGGGGTAGGGTGAGTATGACTTCTACGTAGAGGGGTTGGTGTCGTAGGGGGCTGCACCGATGGTCCGCTAGCCCCAGCTTCTGGGGCATTCTTCGCCGGTTCAGGCTGGCCAGAAGGGTAGTAAAGCAAGCGCACATTACCCCACTCATCCCAGCCATCCTTCTCACGCACAAGCGAAGACATATCATTGGCATTGTGTTTGGTCTGAGGTCCCTTTTCCTTAGTCTTGGTCGTCGCCGTGGGTGACACGGCGGTCCTGCCGAGAACGAAAGGGCGAGGAAATGGCGCAGCGATCTTTTGCAACTTCTCCAAGTCGATGTTGTAGTGGGCTGCTAACAAGCTCTGTTGAATATGAGATCCACCCCGCTGGCGAGAATGATACCGTTGCGCCAAGCAAAGAGACAGACGGAGTGTGGACTGAAGAAGTGACAGTGAGGTGGTGTTTAGAAGTTCTCCCAGACGTTCACTGCTACTGTATAAGCTGCGGTTGCCACATTTTTCTAGCAGCAGTCTGGAGAAGTCCAGGAGAACTTCCAAAAGCTCCCTGTCCCCTTCCGCTCCATATCCAAGAGCAGCTAGCTTGGCATCGAAATCTTGAGGATCCCCCGCACTCTCGCCATGTAGATAGGATTCCAATAGGAAGTCTCGCCCGAAAGGCTTCGTCTGCGGGCCACTTCTGAGAGCGTATTTCTCGATGACAGACGCCAGAATCTCGTCGAAACGGTTCAGGATGTTGATCCAATGGTACAGATCACCTCTGGGGAAAGGCCATATGCGAGAAAAGGTGTTGAGGTGTGAAGGGAGCTCTGGAACCGGGACAGTCGTAGCACGGGTTACAAATTCTGACAGATAGGGAGACTAGATCGAAGAGAAGGAGGAAAAATTTTAGCCAACCCGACAACAACGCCAGATAGCACGCGGGGTGGACGAAGGGAACTTACGATCGTAGCCTCATGCTTTTGGCTCGCCGCCTTCTTAATTCTCCCCATGATGACGTTCGAGGATACTCACAATCATGAGGAGGCTGAAGAAAGTAGGAGAAAACCTCCTAGAGGGGGTGGGGGAGGCCGCAAAGACCGGGTCGCGGAGCAAGGCGCGAGAGGGACCTTATGACGTTTTTTTTCGGATCCCTCCTTCCTCAACAAAAACCGAAAAGTGGAACGCAGAGGGGCGAGTGAATTTGGACAGTCCTGTCAGGTCACGGGGGGGCGCGAAGGGAAATGAATGAACGCAGAGGTCTCTGCTCGGTCGACAAGGCTCGTGATGGGTCGAATAAAGTGAAGGGAGATAGGACTCGAGAGTTGCGGCTTCAGCCAGAGTCGCTGGGAAGTCAAGGATGACAGGGAAACGGTGCAGGTCGTTCACCCCGAGACTTTGACAACCAGGTACACAAGGTTGGAGCGCGGGATAGAGAGGAATAAAGAACCAAGCGTTGGGGGAGGGGAGCGTGGAAGGTGAGGAGGAGGTGGGAAGGTTGATGGGCGGAGGATGCGTAAGAGTTGGAAGGTTCGTGAAATTATGCCGATGATGGACTGGGAGCTCCGGGCGGCTCTCTCTGCTTCCAGTTGGTCGCGGGTGTGGCTAGTAAACCCAAGCTGGCACAGCAAAGCGTCCGGAGCGGGTCTTCTTCCTTCCCCGCCGGCCAACACCTCACGTCGCCCTTAGTTAAGACGGAGTACCTAATACATAACTAATTATGGGGGGGGTTAATCGACGGTCGGTAGGTCCTCGGCCTCGGTGGAAGGGACTTCTCGCCCAGACTCCCACTTTGGGCTTGCATCGGAGCCTAAGCCTGCTAGTCCGAGTAGTTGTGCTGCTAGTCCTGAGTGGTGGTGATGATGCACCTGCATCAGGCCGCTCCGACGGCCTTGCTTGGGTCTCACTTCCGTTAACGTCCCACACCCCTCAGTTGGCATCCATGAATTCCCGACATACCACGCCCATCTACGGACCCTCTACCCTCGCCTGCATTCTCCTCGGGGCTTGAGCATATCCACTGAGTGGTCAACTAACAACACCCGCCCGGTTTATGGCCTGTCAAGGAACCGCGGACCGTCCTCTTCACAGGGAAATAGAGATCGGGAACCTGATTCACTCGGCATGCGGGAGGGAGGAATGACAAACAGAGGGATGCATGGATAGTGACATCAGGAAGGGGAACGCCAGTTCTTGTATTTTTGGGATGGGTTCCACAAAACGTATCACTACGCCGTACCTTTCCTACAACTTATTCAACACTATATACTATATTGGATGGACTGGGTCGCATCAAAGATCCTAATTTTTCATGGGTAGATACCTCGTCAATTAATCAATTAGCTTTTATTTGTTCGCCTCCATTCACATCCCCCTAATTGGTCGCAAGGCCAGGTAAATCGCCATCCCATTGAATCTTCATCGTCGACGGAAATGGCCAGAAACTGGTTTGGTCCGGTGTCATATAGATTGCAATTCCACCGGGCCCGATGAGTTTTTTGAGCTGACCCTGAGCTCCAGGGGCACGTCGAAGGTTGTCCAGTCGTCCGACAACTCGAAGCATTGTCGTGAGTGCTAACTTGCACATGCCCATGCCTAGGCATTGGTGAGGTCCGAAACCAAAGTGAGCGTACAGGCTCATATCACGATCGAGCTTGACCCTCCCGGGCTCTGGGAAGCTGACGGGATCCATGGAGGCAGCCACCTAGAGAAGAGCGTTAGTATACATTCATTGAACGGAATTAAATTCTTGTATTTGTACTTACCATGTTGCAAAGTACATGTTGGCCGGGCTTGAAAGCAAACTTCTTGCCGCCGTCTTCGACAACCGTTGGCTTTGCCACAACCCGCGGCAGGGCGACAGAAGCCCGCAAGCGAGCGCCTTCCATGAAACTTCAAATATAATCAGTACATGCGAGAGCAATATGCAGACGGGTAACAGTGACAGGGGTCAAGGAAAGCTCACTATCGTAGAAGTAGGCTTTCAGCCTCAGGTGTATCTTCTTTCGCCAAACGATTGATATCTCGAAGATGAACGGATCCTTCTTCGGACAGATAGTAATCTAGACACTGAGAGAAAAGCTGGGCTTGGTTTGCCACCATGCCGCCCGCCGTTGGTAACAGATGAGTCCAGACAATATCGACGGGAGGGACATTGCTCGCAAGAAGGCGCTGAATCATATGAATTCCAAAGTTGCTGAGGGCATCATGGCGATGTAAGCTGTTGACCAAATTTGCGATAAAGCCGGCTTTGTTGACAAAATCCACGTTAGTCATTATCAGCTCGCCAAGCTGTTGAGTTACAGCACGTGCACCCTGATTGAGCTCAAAGGACTTCCCAACATCTGCATCATAAAAGATAGACGCAAAGACAAGGGCCATAATCTCGTAAAGCTCGGAGTCGGTAAAAACGCCCCTCGGGTTCGAATCGGTCTTCAAAGGCATGGAAAAGACATTTGCGCAAAAATGAACCTGAGCAAGATTTGCAATATCTCGGACGATGTCAACTTGATTGACCCCAGCCACTCGGTAAGAATGTTGATGCAAGAGTTTCAAGGTGATATCTTCATAGAACTTTTTGACCTCACTCTCCCACTTGTCACGGTATAAGGCGGACCCTACCATTTTACGTGACGCAGCGTTTGGTGGTCTGTCACCAGATAGCATAAAATCTTGGCCATAAATCTTGTTTTTGCGGCTCATCAAGAATTGAATCTTTTTGCCCCATGAAACCTTGAATGTTTCTTGGTCATTGAGGATGGAGATACATGCAGAATTGGAGTTGATAAATTGGGGTATAGGTGTATAGTCGGGTCGATCCCAGCTGTAATCCTGAGCAACCGATAGATCCTGCAGAATCTTTTTGTTTTCGGATGGGATAACCAGGGGGAAATGTGCGTAGATGGAATCACCCTTGACATAACTGGGAAAGGCACGAAGCACCAGCTTGTAGAAGACTTGGCCTTGGTCAACGGAGTCGCGAGGCTGTATTTCACTGTAGGCCCAATTGGTTAGGTGATTCGGAGTATAATCAACCGTATAGAAGCGATCGCCCCGAACTAAAGCCACCGCATCGGAGAGAATGGCCCTCGATATCGTGAAGTTGGTGCACAGACCACTGCCAGGGACCAGCGCTTCCTTTGTGCTCTCCACGATTATCCCAGGGTACATCTCCACCAGATCGGGTTCATCGTAGAGTCTTTTAAGCTGATCAGCAATGTATGGATCAGGATTGATCTCCTCAAAAGTCTTGTAGGGTGCAAGATTGAAGAATTTGCGAAATTCATTCAGAGTAGCCAAGTTCCAGGACCGGGCCTGCCTGATACCCAGTGCCTCAATATTCTTGAAGACTGCCGGAACGTTGCGGGCACCAAAGGCTCCTGCACAATCTTCAACGCTATCCACAAACATGTTGGCGAGGTCCCCTTCGTCAAACGATCCATCGGAGTTGCGTTGTAGTCCAGCAAATGGACGTTCCTGTGGCTGCTCCGATAATCCGGCCTCCCACTGAGCAACGCCCCGGATAAATTCACTCAACGAGACATCCTCGGGCTTTTTCCCAGGGAACAAGTCCTTATACATATCAAGTGTCCATTTCTCATCCCGCTGTGATATGCAAGAATGCCAACGGTAAATAAGATTGAACTCAGCAGAGACCTGGTTACCCGTGGCTTCAGGTGACGCGTTGCTTAACAATCCATCTTTCATATCAGCTCGGGGGTCCAAGCTCCAGACGCTGTCTGTTCGATTGATATTCAAGATTGTTCGAACGTAATCTTTAAGGATGATGTTGATGTATAGACCACATGTTATCAACCGACCGGTTTGGAAAAGATCATTGTCGTATGTAGCAGAGGCCTCGGCATTCGATTCATCTGGCTTGGTGAAACGACCGCCTTCGTTGATAGCCGCCAGATTCTCAACCACATAGTTGTGGAAACGGTTGAACATTATCAGAAGCACCCCAACACCGGGAGGGAAGCCTAGAACACGCTTGCTAGAGAAGCAGTCTGGCTTGAGCTTTCCATCCTTGAATGCTCTAACCAAGTCCTGTTCCTTCTGGTTGTTGCCATAAAGTGGCGCAAGATCCAGATAGGATGATGTGACGCTCACTGTGTAATCCTTACGGTCCGTTTGGAATAGATCTTGGTAGATGTCAGTTAGACTGTTGAAAGACACAAGTCTTTACAAACCTACCGTGAATGATGATCGACGCAAGATAAAACAGAACACTGGATATCTTGTTTGGATGTTCTTTAAATTCATTCCGTTCCAAAAGAGAAGCGAAGAGCATATTTGGATCCGGGGGGGTCGGCGATTGAATGGCCCTTGGGCGTACAGATCGTGCGTAATGGGCACCGGCAGCCCCAATATGAGGCCACAGGAAGTTCTAATAAATCGAATCAACTAAGAACGCGTGGAAAGAGATAACGGGCTAATACATTGCCTGAGCCATCCGCACTGCGGTAGGAAGATTCGCGACCAAGATAACTATAACATGGTCAGTTTATCATAAATATATCGATCCGATGACCATCGTACGAGATAGGGGGATGCTCCAAATCATCCCATAGTTGTTTCAGGAATGTGTTCGTCAATTCTTTTCCATTTCTGGAGGTTGATGGCAGTCCTGAAGCGAGCTAGGCTAGTGTTAGGAAGTAGTTCAACGAAGGAATTAGAAAGCAGATAAACTGACCTGGATTATTCGTTCCGTGATATAATGCCTATCATTGACCGGCTCTCCGGTTGCAGCATCCTTAGCAACCTCTACAAGGGTCTTGATGTCGTTAAGGTCAACATGGCTAAGATCCTGGACAAGTCCTGTTTGGCTTGGTTTAGTCACATAAGTCCCATTGCCTGTCACTGTAGGCAACGGCCGTAGTGATGCAGAAACGACTTTCTCGACCTGGGAAGCGGTTTTCCCGAAGCCGTTTATGATGGAATGCTTGCTATTCTCTGTCATCGTGTGCTAGGGTACCCAAGGCGTGGCCTAACAAGCCAAAAACTGCTGAATACATAGCAGATTGAGATCAGCCCTGTAATCAACCCCGCCCAACTGGAGACATGCAAAGATAAGATATGTAGGGGTCCAGATTTAGAGAAGACCTCAGACAAGGTTTCGAAGTGACGAATGCGTAAACCTTGAGGGAAGAAGGATTCTTGCTCACCTTGGAATCAATGGGCTGAACCCGATCTGTCGATACTCGACCGAGGAATGCGACTGCGGCAATGTCGAATGCGGGGAACCAATCCCTGAAAGCAGCCCGAGCAAAATAATTTGGAATAATTAGGGAGACGTAAATTGGGATTATGAGCAAATAAATACACGTGAATATTATGGCATACGCGAGGGAGAATGCATGTGGAGAAGAGAAAAAAGGACCGAGCAGGCAAGCATCTCCAGAAACGGTCTTTATAGGGCGGCGAAAGAGAAAGCCGAGTCGGCAACCCCGATGAGGGTGAATAAGAAAACAGAGGCAATGATAGGCATTGGCATCCTGTCTCCGACGGAGGAATGTCCCATTGGACGTACGAGCCAGACAGCTCTCTGATTCGTGTAGATGAGACATCGCCTCAGCTCAGTCCACACACCACATGCAAGGCTAACAGGATGGACCGGGCTGTGATTGAGGGGGACTTAGTGAGATATGCATCACGAGGAGACGCCAGTTCCGTCAGTAGGTATGGTGGGTGTGGTGTATGAACCGGAGGATACGAGGGATGGCCCTGGACGGACCATATCTCGAGGCATTGTTGGCGTGTTTGGCCCGTCGCCTAGGCCTGCTTAGGGGGGTGGGAGGCTTCTAACCGGGCAAAAGAACCGGATTTGGTGTGGCTGGAGCTCCAAGGCCGCTCAGGTGGCCTTAGCGACGCGATTTGATTACAAGAGTTAAGTAAGTATGTATCTTCCATGAAAGTTCAACCTGTCCCCAGCACAGCTCTTCCGACACCGGTGGGGGAGTTGCGGAATAAAGAACGACAATGGGCCAGCCAGCGCACGGGAAGGTGGTATCCGGTGCACTACTGGCCGTGGGTTACTGCAAGTCCGGCCTGCATAGGTGAGTTGTTTACTATGGTGGGTGGTTGTCAAGTTCGCGAACCACTGCTATTTGTAGAGCCAACCTGGAATTGCCGGGGTATACATGCCGCTAGAGCGATGCTAAATGGTGGAGGAAAGAAAGGCTGGCTGACAGGCCGACACTAAGACGACACTATATGCACCGTGGCCAGCCACACTACTCCAGGGCTGAGAATCGAGCCATCCAGAGCGGGCGCATTTGTTTGGTCGATGGCCGACGGGGAGAGAGTTTCCCAGTCCCATTTATACTATTGTTGTTGTTGCTGCTGCTACACTGTACAGAGTACTCCTTAGGTACACAGTCCCTTGTCTCATTTTATGATGAACCCAAACTAGTGCTCAAAATTGGGTCTTTCTGGCTGTTGCGGCACCATGTGTCGGGGCAACCCGATACTCTCGTATTTGCTAGCATGGCTCAATAAATTACTTGTACGTCAGATCGTCCTGTGGCAGCCTGGCAGGGCACATATGTAAGAGTATAGTACGTAAGTAAGATAAGCACATCCTTAAGTACCTAGGTAGGCGCGCGCAACGTGGAAAACCGCATGAACAAATAAAAGACCCAATGCCATTGTTGCACCGAACCCGTGTTCTCTTGGTTCTGTCCTCCCCCGAAGGCTCAACAATCTGGAGGCCGAACCGCTGGGACCGCCCGACTCAACCGGCAGATCGGCCGCCGAGGTTCTCTGGCTGGGGTAGAAGCCAGTGCGGACAACCATCTCCTCCGAACTAATTAAGCAGCAATTTTCCCCAAGCCCCAACAACCTTCCATCCCCTGCAGTGAGTGATCTTAGGTCTTACACTGGCACCTAATCCACGCCGCCCAATTGGCCAGTTCTCACCACTAGCAACACACACCCCGGCATCTGGATCCATCCACCCATCAGTCGCGAACTCTGGTGACAAAACACACCCATCGATCGCAATGGCGTCCATCACGTTGGTGGTTGAGCCTCGGGGTATGCTGCCCGCCCAATGACTCTCCCGCCTGTCATACTCACATTCACCCTCCAGGCAAACCCATCAAGAAGCTCCCCAAGACAGTCCAGGTAGCCCCTGATGCCTCGACAGGCGAAATCTACACTCAGCTCGCGAAAGTCTCCGGCTTCTCCATCCACCGTCTCAGAATCACCAAGGGAAGCGACCGGACTGTGGTCCCCAACTCCAAGGGTGCGACCGTCGACGAAACTGGTCTGAGGGACCAGAGTGTGCTGCACGTCAAAGATCTTGGTGCGTAGTCACCTCTCATGAACCCCCATCCATCCCACGTTCGTCCCGCTAATGCAACAACTCCTAGGCCCCCAACTCGGCTGGCGCACCGTCTACATCATCGAGTACCTCGGACCGCTCTTCATCCCCGCCCTCTTCCTCTTCCCGCTGCGACCTTTCGTATACTTCAACTTCGATCAGCCGCTCGCCGATCCCTCCGACTTCCAGCTCCTGGTCTGCGCCCTCCTCACCCTCCACTTCGTGAAACGTGAATATGAAACCATCTTTGTCCACCGTTTCAGCAATGCCACGATGCCCGCGCGCAACATCATCAAGAACAGTGGTCACTACTGGGTCCTTGCTGGTCTGAACATTGCCTACTGGGTCTTCCGTCCCGATTCCCCCGCCACAACTAACCAGGACTCTTTCCTCCTGTACAGCGGCCTGGCTCTCTACATCTTCGGCGAGCTGGCTAACCTGAACGCTCATATGATCCTTCGTGACCTGCGTCGCCCCGGTACCACCGAGCGAGGCATCCCGTCCGGACTGGGCTTCAACGTCGTCACCTGCCCTAACTATTTCTTTGAAATCGTCAGCTGGGTTGGTATTTACCTGCTTAGCGGGATGAGCTGGAGTGTTATGTTCTTCATCATTGTTGGCACCGCGCAGATGGCCCTCTGGGCGAAGAAGAAGGAGCGTCGTTACCGGAAGGAATTCGGTGACAAGTACAAGCGTAAGCGCTTTGTTCTTCTGCCTGGGCTGTACTAGATAAGGAGGGGTTGAGTGAGTTGATTTTCGAGACTGTTTCACATGTTATGTGTCAGCAGGAATGAGATTGACTTCATCTTAGTGGGTCGGGATGTTCAGGGTCCTGCATAAGCTTCACGGAGGTTATTTATGCCCCGACATTGGATCGGAAATGTAACACTACTGTTGCCGTGGATTTTGTCATGTCCATGGAACCTTTTAATATTCTAGATTTATTTTCCCCCATAGTTTTTTTTTTTTTTTTTTTTTTTTACGTGTATGCGTCTTGTGGAGGAATAGTCGGGTCAAAACAGCGTTGATTGAATTACTTCATGCAGCAATGAATGCGATGCGCTCGCTCTATGAATTATACAAACCGTCCGGTGGAACTCCAAACACCAACCTAGAATGGTTGAGAAAGCATACCCAAAACTCCCGAGACATAGATAGCCCCCAAAATCAAACGAGAAAAAGAAATGAAACCTATTCATTCTTCAATTTCTCACTCCAGAGACGATAATACGGAGTCATCTCCTTCTCACAGCTCCGCTTTGTATCGGTGTCACATCCTGGGAACCGAATGACGAAATCGCCTTCCTTGTAGGTCCCGTCCGTGGTGGCGGCGGATGAAACCTTGCTGTACGCATTGATGACGCGCTGCGGAATAAGCGCGAGTCTGGCCAAGATAGTCGGGTGCCATTGAACGATGTGATCCTGACGAAATCGATGACGAGAGTTAGTCTGGCGAGGTGACACGGAAGGGAGAACGAATGCAAACAACAAGACGGGAACCCCGATTGACGGGTTAAAAATGCAATCCTGGTCGGAAATCAAAGAAATAAAGGAAGTATGTTTCTTACCAAGACATGGGTCTCAGCTTTCGCAAAGTTATAAGTTCGGTACAGAGGATCAAACCACAAGTCGAGGAAGAACTTGGCGAAGTCGCCCTGTTTGAGGACAAAACTGCCGGGGTTCATGTCTTCATTGTCGGTGGTGATGATGAGATCGACATCCTGAGCTTGGATATGGGAAAAAGTCTTAATGATGCTATCCGGCGGGACAACGGAGGCGTCCTTGCGCATTAAGGATTCCAGGCGACTCTTTTCCAGGACGTGTGATTCCAGCGACTTGGTCGGGTTCATGATCAGAGCATGCGCGCCCAGGTGGAAGAAGTACTCCGAGTAAGGGTGGGATGCCATCGCATGACGGACGGCTGGGACGACGGTCCAGCTCTTCGGGGCCTCGTCTAGGGCGGTTTCGTAGTCGGAGACGTTGGCAAAGAAATTTATGTAGCCTGATTTAAAATGTAAGACATCCGCTTGTCTCTAGAGACCAGAAAGGCGGCTTTCTGCCCCGTTTGACCTACCATGTCGCTTCGCATAGTCCTCTCTGTTCTTGACGATCTTCTGGGTGTACTCGTTGCTGAAACCCGCCCGGTCTAGAACAGTGACAATGACGACGCTGGGGGTTCCCACAGGCACGGCGGAGGTGCCTGTACTTGTGTAGAAGAGTTGAGATAGAAGGAAGAAAACGACGAGGAGCGCAAAGCCCAGGATTGCCACGGCTTTGAACTGTTTCCTGCGCTGTAACGAGAATCGCGACGAGCGAGCGTACGGAGGAGCAATCGGGGTCTTCCGCGGGGGTAAGGCGAACTGCATGATGGGCGGATTTGTCCCCAGCGGTTGGATGCTGGGTGACGGAAGCGAGTACGTGGATGAGAAGGAGAAGGATCGAATAGGATTCAGTTGGATTAGGACATTCTAGCACGTAGACTAGACTAGTAGGTATAGGTAAGGTACAATGGGGCGGAGGCAGCGTCACTGCATGTAACTTCTCCAGCCCGGCTGCCCTCCCGGATCCGGCAACCCACCCGCGGATCTTTGTTGGTCCGAGAGATTGCGCATTCCAGAACATCGGCTCCATGGGCAGACAGTACTTGCAATGGGCTTGATACGGGAGATCTTCCAAGGCTGGGCTGATGTGGGTTATTAATAGCTCATGACACTGTACGTGTCGTGTTCCTGACATCTGTTTATGCTGCATCTTTCCCATTGCGACGCGGTACATCGTGTTCCTAAATCACCGCATCATAGGATGAGAATGGCTCAGAAGTTTATTTACCACCCTTGCAATTGAACGGATACAGTCAATTGCACGTGAATTGAATGCCATTTTTTCAGCAACTCCTTTTCTGGCGAGACTATTGTCAAGGTTCCTCTCTGGAGCGGCGGGTTCTATAACTGCACACGAAGATTAATCAAACCCAATAGCATTGGCAACATATAAATACACTGAAGAGCGACTAATGCAAATCCAAACAGTCAATGCGATACTTAGAATGGCTGTACAGTCACCTCCACCATCTGCAAACCATGTGCAAGATATCAAAGCGGTATGCAGACATTTTCGACCATGGCCGAACAAATAGTAATAATACAACGGACACCCATCCGTTGGTCACCGGATAATCAAACGAAATCGACCGTCCCAGATCAGTTCTGCGCAGAGAAATCTCCTCTAATATCCCTAGTACTGCTTCTGGCTCAACGTAGGCTTCGTGATATCCTTGACGTTCGTCTCCGCCTCCACCTGGGCCTTCATCTCAGCCTCCTTGTTCTTCACCCACTCCTCGAAGCTGGGCGGCTCCGGCAGACCCAGCTTCTTCCTCTCCTGTCGAAATTGTTCCTGGATCTTTGGCGTTTGCATCACCTGCCATCGCAACTGCCACCCAAAGATTCCAAGCTCCTTGATCCGCCCCGGGCGATCGCTGAGGAGGTAGTTGTCGAGGCCACCGGACTTGTAGATCGTGCGCAGCGCCTTCCGCGTCACCTTGATGAAAAGGTCTTCTCCGAGCGCTTCGCTGTACAGCTTCTTCCGACGGACGTTCGGCTTCCAGAGTCGACGGGTCTTCCCCTCATTGCGGCCTTGTGAGATCTTGTTTCCGAACTGGATCATGGCGCCTCCGTAGAGACCGGAGTTGGATTGCTTGAAGACATAGTTCGGACCGTGGGGGTAGGGAGGAATGTAATCCGGGAGGGTTTTCGTCTTCTGCGCAGCCAATGTCGTGGAAAAGGAACGCTTCGAGGTCGTGAGGGAGAGATTGCGAAAGGCCACAGAGAGGGAGAACGGAAGGGACATGGCCGAACGACTTTGCAAGCCCGCCATTGTGTATATCAGGAGGTCGATAGGCAGTCGACCATGCCAGGAATCGACGGGGAAAAGGACAAGGACGGAGGCCGACAGAGCACAGCACAGGCGGACAAGACAGGCTCCCAGGAACTTCGGCGTGGGAGGGAAGGTTGGTGAAAGAATTTGGGGGTCCCGCTGACCGCCTTGGCCACGGGCGGCTGTCATTGATCGAGCCCGGGAGCTGCGCTTGAATTTCGGCCAGAAGCAACAGCATCCAGACTCGTCTCTCTCCCCCATCGTCTCTCCGCTGCGTGGTTCGGTCGGCTCTTCATCTCTTGCTCGCGGATTCTCCCCCCTCAGTCCTCTTCACGCATCAACTATCGCTTTCCTGTGGCTTCCCAGTGAGGTCGCAATCCCTTCACCATGGTCCAAATCAGTGAAGTGAAGGGCAACTCGCGCGAGAATAGAACAGCGGCGCACACGCATATCAAGGGCCTTGGACTACGGTCTGATGGGACAGCAGAGAACAACGCGGATGGATTTGTTGGCCAGGGACTCGCCCGCGAGGTATGCGATAATATTGCCTCCCATTCCAGGGTAGAGCCCGTAAGCTAACGGAGATTCTTTGTCCAGGCATGCGGTGTCGTGGTTGATCTGATCAAGGCCAAGAAGATGGCTGGCCGGGCTGTTCTTCTGGCTGGTGGACCTGGAACTGGAAAGACGGCTCTTGCTCTCGCCGTGTCGCAGGAACTGGGAACCAAGGTCCCGTTCTGTCCGATTGTCGGCAGTGAGATCTACTCGGCCGAGGTCAAGAAAACAGAGGCGCTCATGGAGAACTTCCGGAGGGCGATTGGTACGCGATATCGCTATGTGGATCGTCCATGCCACTGTGGCTAATCTGTCAATAGGTCTCCGTGTCCGCGAAACGAAGGAAGTCTATGAAGGTGAAGTGACGGAGCTTACCCCCGAAGAAACGGAGAACCCATTGGGAGGATACGGACGTACGATCAGCCATTTGATTATCGGATTGAAGTCCGCCAAGGGCACCAAGAAGCTACGCTTAGACCCCAGCATCTACGAAGCCATCCAGAAGGAAAGAGTCACCGTCGGAGACGTTATCTACATCGAAGCGAATACCGGAGCCTGCAAGCGTGTGGGACGGTCCGACGCATATGCGACCGAGTTCGATCTCGAAGCCGAAGAATACGTTCCCGTACCGAAGGGAGAGGTTCACAAGAAGAAGGAAATCGTCCAGGATGTGACGCTACACGATCTGGATATGGCAAACGCCCGGCCACAGGGTGGACAGGATGTGATGAGCATGATGGGACAACTCATGAAGCCTAAGAAGACCGAAATCACGGAGAAGTTGCGCCAGGAGATCAACAAGGTTGTCAACCGCTATATTGACCAGGGTGTTGCTGAGCTTGTTCCTGGTGTTCTTTTCATCGATGAGGTATGTCTATATCCCTGCTTTTATTCTGTTGACATGATCTGACATTCCGCCGACAGGTCCACATGCTTGATATCGAATGCTTCACATATCTCAACCGGGCCCTCGAATCCTCCATCTCCCCCATCGTCATCCTCGCCTCCAACCGCGGTCACACCGTCATCCGCGGCACGGACGACATCACCGCCGCCCACGGCATCCCCCCCGACCTTCTTGCCCGCCTCCTCATTATCCCCACCCACGCCTACTCCCCTGACGAGATCAAGACCATCATTCGCCTGCGCGCCAAGACAGAAGGCCTCAACATCACCGACCCCGCCCTGGACAAGGTCTCCGAACACGGCAGCAAGGTCAGCCTGCGGTATGCCCTGCAACTATTGACTCCCGCCAGTATCCTGGCCCGAGTGAACGGACGTCCGGGTGGTATCGAGGAGGCCGATGTAGCAGAGTGCGAAGATCTTTTCCTCGATGCGCGGAGGAGCGCCTCAATTGTCAACCAGGATAGCGAGAAGTTCCTCAAATAAGCGCATCTATGTCACTTCGCTTGGAGTTAGTGTGATCTTTTAGAGACGTTTGGGATCTGATTTTCAATGGAATTGACAAAAGGTCAGGAGGAGAGAGAAGAAAGCGGAGATGGAGACATACACACAAACAAGCAAAGTGTATACCATGTCTAAAGTGACTGACTGTATGTTTGGATGGTGATTAGGAAGGGCGATTGTCTTTCTATGAACGAGCTATTTTACGTTAATGCCAACTAGTATCTGAAATTTCGCTAATTTTATTTGCTATATGCATCAACAAATTCTAGTAGTATCAAGGAACCTTGACTGTTCCCGGGTTAGGTTCTTCTAGACGATGAGGCTTGGTCTTCGAAGTTGGATTCAGTACAGCTTTTAGCACAACCAGGACGAGTTTGAGCGAAAGAAAGTAGACGCTGATCAGGCGGAGAATGGTTCGAACAATATTGTCTTTCAAGCCCATTCGAGGAAGCGATGAACCCGTTGCCTCTAGGGGATCCTGGTGGTACTGTACCTCGAATGGGACCTGAGCGCCTAGGTATTCTATAGCAACCCTAAGGCCAGCAGTGATGGCATCTTCGAGATGCCCACGACCTGTCCAGTTGAAGCCATAGCTCAACCCCCGTTTGTTCTGAATGGACGGCAGACGACTCTGCGCGAGGAGCGTATTGGCACTGGGATCTGGATCGGCAAATTCCCATACACCTTGCACATGTACAGGGTGGGGTGGGGTGAACGGGTTCAAGGTGATATATATCGGACCGAAGAGGTGTGTTGAGATGCTTTCTAGGGAGTTTGCAATGTAGCTGAGGCTGGAGATGTGGGATTTTGGATCCAGAACCGATTGCGAGAATCGGTGGTGGTCATCGGACGCTATGATGTAGTTGCACGGAGGCCCTTGGCCATCGGCGTCGGGCATAAGCTGGTTCGAATGGTGAGTAGAGGTTTCGCAGTACTCCAGTTTGATGCAAAGTGCCGCGACTAATACTCACTAGAGGGTCTGAATGCAGAATAGCGATGTTTCGGGTGTATCCTAGACCTTGGATGATTTCTTTTTCCTGTGCACTTGAGTGCGATCCAAGAATCTTGATGGTCTCCGGACCGTTAACGGCGAAGATGATATGGTTGAAGAACATCTCTTGGCCATTGGACATCAAGATACAATAATGGTCCTTACCGTGCCGTATGACCTCGGTCACCCTGGTCTTAAGATGTACCTTTGAGGAAGGGAACTGTTGGCTCATACTTTGAACAAGTTGGCTTGCGCCTGGTCTGATACAGCGCCAGTCTGGTAAAACTTGATGGGGTTTAAGCAAATGGTGATCATACAGACACCGGACGAGGGCCTTGACGGGAAGTTGTGGGAGAAACTTCCCAGCATTCGTGCTCCACAGCATGGAAAGCATGGGAGCAAGATACTTGTCACGGAAGTTGTTAGAGTACCCCTCTTCTGAGAGATAGTCATGCGTAGATAAGGACTGCAGGACATCGTCTGCCTTAGAATTTCGGAATTTAGGATCCAGTATATCCACTGCGAGGTATCTCAACCAAATAATATCCGACAGTATGCGGTAGGTCTCCGTGTTGCATAGAATCCAT
Source organism: Aspergillus ellipticus CBS 707.79 (assembly GCA_003184645.1). Lineage (NCBI taxonomy): Eukaryota > Fungi > Ascomycota > Eurotiomycetes > Eurotiales > Aspergillaceae > Aspergillus > Aspergillus ellipticus. Next base: position 150,031 of record KZ825840.1, on the reverse strand, counting down.
GGGCGATTAAAAATGCTCCAGAGTATGCTGCCGCACCACTGAAAGTTGGAGGTCCCCTCTGTGGCCCCAAAGCAGAGTTGAGCTTGAGAGGTGGTAATTCCAAGGTAGCGCAACAATGAAACCAAGTTGGCTGGGTCAAAATGTTAGTCCTGAAAGCTACATACTGGGAGAATGGGACTGACGAGAAGCCTCAGCATTGAATGTGGGCGACTCTGTGTTCACATCGATTTGATTGCCTTTATGCTCAAAAGGCAGAGTCTTGACACGCCCACCGAGAGAGGCTGAGGCTTCGAACAGATGAACATCATGGGCCGAATTCTGCAGAGCCCAGAAGGAGGCGATTCCCGTGCAACCTCCCCCTATCACAGCAACACGTTCGGGCTGAAAGAGCGGCATGAAAACAACAGCTGCTAGCAGTCACGCTTGCCATTGACCAAGATATTGCACAGAGACTCAAAAGGATTCGGAGCTTATATAGCTCTCGAGATTGATTTCCGACAGTCAGGGGTAAGGTCTAGTACACTGACTGATAATGGTGTAGATGATTACTCCTTTTTCCATCCAGAGATGCTAGGATGAGACACATTGGACAGAAGAGGGCGAAAGTAAAGATCTCACGAGAAGGCGTCGACGGCAGTGGCGGCAGACTTATCGAAGCATCTACGCTCGGATCTCAGTCTGCTATGCCCTCTTGTCCTCATGTGGCGGTTCAGTGTGATCACATCAGATGACGGGAACAGGCTGGGTGGGTCAGCGAAAGGGCTTCTTCAGTTGACTCGTTGACTAGTGAGTCAACTGAAGTCAAAGCTTTCAGACTGAAAAATGTACCCAGGAGCCAAATAAGACATATCAATGGAGAAGTGGTGAGGGGGGTTCCTGGATAAGCGTTGACGGAGGGTGAGGAGTAAGCTCCACCGATCCGGGACGGGGGGAAGGGGGGCAAATCAAGCCTGGAGTTAATTGGGACAGAGTGCCGGCCCTCGATCCAGGACATTTACTACGAGGTCGGCTCCCAAGCATGGCTGAGTCCAGCCAGGACTGCGGATAGGGTTCAGCTGCAACCACTGCGGGCCCAGCATCGTAGGACTTGCTCGTCGTAGTCCATATCGGGCCAAACAAAGAACGCGATCGATCGATGCATCGACCGTTGAGGCCGACGACGTCAGCCAGCCGGGGCCCGGAAGCATCAGCCTCGGCCGCCGATCACGTGCGGCCGGCCGTTCCTGTCCGGCCAGGCAGGCAGGCAAGCAACCAGCCACTCGGTCACTCCATCCTCTGCATTTCATCGTCAACATTGGGTTTCGCATTCGCGGTCAACCACACCTGCTTTCATTCGTCAATTTCTGCTCGCTGCGTTTAGTGATAGACAGCGTGGCCCCCCCGTTTGTTCTTCCACTCCCTCCTTATCCAGAGCTGCAGTAGGGGCGCCAGCCACCACGAAGATAGATAAGGTGGCTACTCTCTCCACTTCGTCGGATCCGCAACCCCTATCCACTATCGACGTCGATTTCGATCTGCTGTGAAACATAACCAAGGAACGATTTTTCGACCGACACAACCCCCATATCCCGCCATAATGTCGAACCCGCTGGACACCGACGCCGGCTCGGAGCTGTTCAGCAGCTATGAGACCGAGCTGAAGCTGGTGCAGGCCGATCTGAATCAAAAGTTGGACCAAATCGCCGAGTCAAGCGGTGAGCAACGCAAGTCGGCGATCCGACAAAGTGAGAGAGCTTTGGATGAAGCCACAGAATTGGTATGTCGCATCACATTTCCCGAGAATCACCCCGCGCCATCTCTAACACAAGTATAGCTGGATCAAATGCGCATGGAGAAACAGAACATCCCCTCATCCGCACGGTCGAAAGTCAACACCCGGGTTCGCAACTACGCCACGGATATCGATGAGGCCAAGCGCAAGTTGAGGTCGCTGTCGGACGACCGGAAGGCGCTCTTTGGCGATCGCTACACAGATGATCCGCAGGACGAACATCTGGAACAAAGACAACAACTCCTGTCTGGTACGGATCGCCTGGAGCGCAGCTCCGCCCGGCTCCAGGAGAGTCAGCGCATCGCCCTCGAGACGGAAGATATCGGTCGCAACACTTTGGCCGACCTGAACCAGCAGCGAGAGACCATCACCAACGCCCGGGGTCGGCTGCTCGAGAGCGAAGGATATGTGGACACAAGTATCAAGACATTAAGGGGCATGGCCCGTAGGTACTGTCCCCCTGGCACCATCATACACACCGGCTTTGCGATTCGTCTCAGCCCTTGATTCAATCACCGCTTCTAACTGCTTTATAGGATGGCTACGAATCGGATAATCACGATTGCAATCATCACCGTCTTGATCCTTCTGATTTTCGCCGTGATCTACAGCAAGTTCCATTGAGCGTTGGTTTCGATAGGGCGTTATAATCGGTCACCTTTCTCTCTTTTCATCTTTATTTTTTAACGACACTTAACTGTCTGCTGTCGCAGACAAATTACGGAACGTTGTATGATAGCCTCCATCCATCAGCTCTAATCAGGCCATATGTCATAGTACTGGGTACATTTTAAAAAAGAAAAGAAAAAAAAGTCCATGAATGAGCCAAGCGATATCTAAACAATCCAGCCCAGACAACCAGTAAATCCAAAAAAGGGGGGGTATAATACTCGCCACGTAGACAGACAGACACACCAAAACCAACAAACCTACTACAACTATTCCTAATTCATGATCCTCATTGCCCCAAAAGCAATATTAACCACCACTCCAACAAACACCGCCAACCCCTTCCTCCAACTCCAAACGCCCTCTTCCCGCCTCAACCACATCGCACACCCCACCGGCCAAAAGAATCCCATGACCGCTCCCCAGAGCATATCATCCATCGCACCCCGCGACCCAGCTCCAAACCCCCCATCATCATCCGCAAACGACACCACTCCATCCCCTCCATCTCCACCTCCCGCCGCCATCGCCGCCGCCGACGACCCCTCATCCATCCACCGATCCTCCAACTCACGTAACTCCGCCCCCGTCGGCATCGTATCCGGCGTGCGCGACACCGACTGCACAGCCAGAAACTGCGATCGAAGGCCCGCGACCTCCGCTGCCGTGAACCCCGCCGACAGCAATCGATCAAAGCCCCGTGGCGCAGGCGTAGTGCTGGATTGCGCTTGTTGCTGCTGTTGTTGTTGTTGCTGCCCATGATCCTTCCGATTCCCACCGTCGGATTGTGATGACGGTTGTTGCTGTTGCTGCTGTTGCTGTTGCTGCTGCTGGTGGAGCGTCGACGCGATAGCAGCCTCTGCAGCGAGATCGGCCGCAGAGAGAACTATATCACCGATGGAGCAGTGGATGTAGAGACGGGGTTGGTTGCGGACAGGGGCTTTGCCTTTGCCGGTGAAGGGGTCTTCATTGTGGTCGGGTCGGGGGGTGCGGGTGGGGGTTGGCGGCAGTTTCAGGGATATGGAGAGCGGGTTTTTGTCTTCGAGACCACGGCCGGCGTGGATGAGGCGGAGACGGTGGGAGGAGAGGTTTGGAGGGAGACGGGTGCGGATGAGTTGCTTTAGGCCCGCGGAGGTGGTGGTTTCGGGGGAGAAGATGTCGAGGGGGAGGTCGGAGATGGAGGCGGAGAAACGGATCGTAACGCAGAGGGGGTCGGTGGGGGAGTCGGGGTCGAGGGTTTGAGGGGGTGTTGCGAAGGAAGGGGTCGCCATTGCGCTGGTGTTGAGGGTGTGAAGGCGTGGTGTGGTGTGATGTGTGAGATGGAGGAAGTACGTCACTGTCGGCTTTGGTGGATGTTGGGGTAGTCAAGGAGTGATTCAGATCGATAACCCGATAAGCCCCTGGGGCGGAGACCCACGTGATGCAAACAATATAAGCTTCCAATGTTGCCAAGGTTGCTGCAAGGGAAGAAGAACGTGTCTGGGGTTGTTGGACAACGTGGGAAGACTACACTGGATAATTGCTCGTCATGGAAAGCATTCCGGGTGAAACTGTGTGCCCACGAAATGTTGTTATTCAACACAGTTGCAGCGGTTGAATGGGTCACCCTTAACCGGGAATGTTGACTATTGGAAAACTATAGCCCATTGACAATAATGAAGGAAAAAAATATTCACCCGATATCGCAACCAGTGATCTTTTCAGATAGACTGCCTATGTCTATTATCAAGCCTACTACATCAATGAACCGGTTATTTTAGTAATCCTGGCTCGGAAACTGGGATAGGAAATGGAGGCTACCACTACTGCTACTGCAGGGAAATTTTTACTGTGATAGGTATACCCGGTACTATGACTGCATAACGAATCGAATTCCTCTATATTTTGATTGTCACTGGAATACCTCCTGTGACCGGCTTCTATTTCCATCCAAACCCCTACCAACTGTGCGTCAAAGCTCTCCCGTATCATTCATACTCGGGTACTGAACTAATTATAGCTTCGCCTTCCGTTTCATCAAGAGGGATATCTCGGGTCACCCGATCTTGTCCCGATCTTTCGTACTATTCCAGTCTTGGGAAAGTTATCCGGGAAAATCGATCAGCTCGGTTGAAAGATAGGGACTGAGGCATAGACAGCTGTAGATCGGGAGTCATCCGTGGAACCCGATCAGCTCGGTAAGCCAGCAGGGATCGGCTCTTGGCTCCATGCTCCATTATCACCAGAACTGGTACAATTTCCTCCGATGGGCGGTAATCGTATTTTACTGTGTAGTTCGAGTATGGAAAGTCGACCCGGCAGACCTTGCTCTCCGAGGGCTGTCCAAGGTCCCGAGGGAGTATGAATATGCCTCATTCTGGGCGAGAACAATGGGGAATATAAGCTCTTCCTACTTCCCGATTGAAAGGCATCAATATCATCAGTTACAGCAAGTCGATTGCCTCATTGTGTACCTGAGCATAGTGACCCGTCGTGAAACCATGGCCCCTATCGCAGTTGAGCCATCTCCAGCACCGCCCACCGTGGTCGGTCCTACAACCAAGAAAGCTACTCGTCCAACCAACCAGATTCCCCAGTACCTAATTGAGGAGGCTCGGGTGCAGAAGGAGCCCTTCAACCCTCAGAGGCATCTTAATTTCCAGCCCCCGAGCAAGATCCACACGATGAAAGAGATCGGGCTCGAGGGACATGGAATTTCCCTTAACGCGGTCTCGGAGCCCTTTCCTCTTTTCACAGAAGACGCGATCAAACAGATTCGAGCAGAGATCTTCAGTGAGCCGGTTCTTCAGAAGTGCCAATACACTTCGTCCTTCACTAAGAACATGATTAGAGGCATGGGCCATGAGTCAGTTCATTCCTATCCCTACCTTGGAAAAAGGCATACATTGGCTTACTTCTAAGCAGATTAGCCCCGTTTACTTATAATGCGTGGTATTCCGCCGAGGTACTCGCCAGGATCTCTGAGGTTGCCGGTGTGGAATTGGTTCCTTCAATGGATTATGAGGTTGCCAACATCAACATCTCATTCAATGATTCGAGCGAAGAGCTAGCCCAGGGAGCCGACAGCCCGAACGGAGATGATCTGCCTGCTGTTGCATGGCATTATGATAGCTTCCCTTTTGTTTGTGTGACAATGCTCTCTGACTGCACTGAAATGATCGGTGGAGAGACGGCGCTGAGAAAACCTAATGGGGAAGTAATGAAGGTCCGTGGACCGTCGATGGTACGATATCCGCTGCTGGGAGATCTATACTGGCCCTTTGACTGATATAATTCTAGGGCACAGCCGTCGTGATGCAAGGGCGATATATCGAGCATCAAGCAATCAAGGCACTCGGAGGCCGCGAGCGCATTAGCATGGTCACTGCTTTCCGACCCAAATCACCGTTCATTAAGGACGAGTCGGTTCTCACTGGTGTTCGCCCAATTAGCAATATCTCTGAGACTTACACTCAATACACTATATACCGATTGGAGGTCCTTGAAGAACGCCTGCGTGCCCGGCTGAAGATGGAGCGGAGACGAGAAGTGGCAAAGCATGATTTCGACCTCGCCTCAGCTAAAAGCTTTTTGATGGAGCAAAAGCAATTCCTTGAGTCTATGCTGACTGAACTAGTTGAGATATGAAAGTAAAGATTAACTGACTCGCGCCCATGACTGTGTGATGCTATATTACAAAGTCCCTATAGGATCAATTCATGATTAATGAGAATGATAATTATGAAATAAGCCGGTACCTCAATTGCAATTTTAAGTCTCCTATATCAAGAGAAATCTGTAGACAATGGTATGATGCGGCCGGCACCTTAAGACCGTTAGCTTTATCGGCTAGTCTCGGTATTCTCCCGGTCCAACAAAATCAGAAGTTATTTCCTTTTGCCTCCAACTGTCAAATATCTTCATATTCTTACTATGAAGCAAAGCGGCCGTATCTTTGGCGATTTTGCCACCCATGGAATTTGAAATCCCACTAACGATACTCCTTACTCGTAATGACACGTCCGGCGAATAGTTTTACCCATAGGGCAAGCGAATTAGGATTGCGCAACATGGATCCAACCGGAGATGTCCCGCTTATCTTTAGCTCATATAGACAGTTTATCTGGTTATCTGGATAACACAGAGTATTTGGGGGCGAATATGGATCGAGAACTTGATATGCTTATCTCGGGCTCTTGGCTGTGGGTTCCCATCCGTCTTCTTCCCACGGATAAAGCTTTAATGCTGAATGCTGATAGCCTTGGTGGATATCTGTCAACGAAGATCATCGTCCTGTGAAAGCGGTCCATGCGGGGGAGCATGTTATAAGTGGAATTGACTGTCAGTCTTGGACATTTTCTCCAGTTTTTGTTCCACGAGTCCGTATGCACTTACATGCAAGGAGAAACAACGACATTTGTTATAAACCTATCATCCATGGATGCATGCATCCACCATTCTTTCCATCTTGCTTATCAACAGAGAAGCCGCTAGGCCACTACCAACATAATGGATCATCAATCGAAAAAGCCGAGTGCAACTGAAAAAGCAGTCTCGGTGTCAGAGCCCCAAAGCAACTGCCCAAGCGACTACACATCCGGTGAAATAATCCAGGCGTCTGAGCCCCTGCAACGTCATCTTTCTTCCCCGACAGATTCAATTCATTGCCATCGGAGGGACAATCGGAACGGCCCTTTTCGTGTCAATCGGCTATGCCCTCGAGAGGGGGGCGGCAAGCTTGCTCATAGCATTTACCATTCAAGCATGTATGATGGCGCTGGTAAATAACGCGCTGGCCGAAATGACCATCTTCATGCCAGTAAGTGCGGCCTTTGTCCAACATGCGACCACCTGGGTCGATAGTGCCTGGGGTTTCATGTGTGGCTGGAATTTCGTCATTTATGAAGGCCTTCTCATTCCATTCGAAATCACGGCCCTGAATTTGGTCCTGACGTTCTGGCGCGATGACATCCCAGCGGCTGCTGTCATTTCCGTTTGCATTTTCCTCTATGCGTATGCGGTTACCCCCACTCTTGAACCATTATAAATTCCGTGAAGCTAACATACCCTGACCAGGATCACAAATGTGTTTGCAGTCAAGTACTTTGGCGAGGCTGAGTTCTGGCTATCGGGAGGGAAGCTTCTGCTCATTGTTCTTCTCTTTTTCTTCACCTTTATTACCATGGTGGGAGGGAATCCACAACATGATGCATATGGCTTTCGGAACTGGTCCAAACCGGTATGATATCACTCGTTCCCATCGAAGGATAGCCTCGGCTGATTTGTCTTTTGCAGAGCCAATTTGTCGAGTACCTTTCCACAGGAGATCTGGGTCGTTTCCAGGGTCTGCTATCTGCATTATGGCAAGCCGTTTTCACCATTGTTGGTCCTGAGTACTTGGCCTGCGTGGCTGGAGAAACACAACGGCCCCGAGACTTTAAAGACCGCCTTCAAGTCGGTCTACTGGCGGTTTGGCAATTTTTTCATCGGGGGTGCCCTTTTCGCTGGGATTGTTCTTCCTGCCAATGACCCAACCCTTCTGCGCGTGCTGAGTGCTGGTAATACGGGCACTGGTGCGGCATCGCCCTATGTAATGGCCATGACCAATATGAAGATTGCGGTGTTGCCACATCTGTTCAACGCACTCCTCCTAACCAGCATCTACTCGGCCGGAAACGCCTACGTCTACACCGCGTCTCGAAGTTTGCATGGGCTTGCTATGAATGGCCATGCCCCCAAGTTTTTCCGGAAGTGCACCAAAGACGGAGTGCCCGTCTACTGTGTGGGAGTGGCGTTGGCATTTGCCTGCCTGTCCTATCTGAATTTGGGCAGCGGGGCCGTGGTGGTTCTTAGCTGGTGAGTCTGGCTTAGTCGAGTGGCTGCCATAATAGCTAATGCTTCTAGGCTCACGGACTTGATCACTGGTGGAACTTTCGTGACATACATCGCAATGTGTGTCAACTATCTCTTCTTTTATCGGGCCCTGAAAGCGCAGGGGTTTCAACGTACTGAGCTCCCATACTGTGGTTATTTCCAGCCCTATGGAACCTGGATCGCGCTGGTTTGGCTCGTGGTTGTGGAGATTTTCTATGGCTATGCGGTGTTCTTGCGTGGCCAGTGGGATGTGGGATCATTTTTCAGCTCTTATACAATGGCTTTCCTCGCCATATGCACCTTCACCGGGTGGAAGATATTCAAGCGAACGCGGTTCGTCCACCCGCAGAAGGCAGACCTGGTATGGGCTCGCCCTGCCGTTGATGCTCACGAGGCCATGATGGGGGAGCCAGAGAACGTGGGAATCCGCAGACGCCTGAAGCAGGCATTCGCCAGAAACCTTGGCGGTTTAGAATAAATTCAGGATCAACTAGGCGGTTCTCCGCATCGATGACACGACGCCGGACTGTATTATAGATACTATGTAGAACCAGGAAGGAGTCGACGATAAGATCGGATGGGGCTTCCGAGCGCGGGATGGAAGATGGGGGTCCGTGCATGTGGACGCTAGCCCCTCTGGGCACGGCCCTCCCTGTCAAATGACCAAGATGTAGTTATTTGAGAGATCCTGTTTCTGTTTCCTCATCGTCGGTACCTACTTTCTGTAGCTCTCCCCGTATTGACGCATGTCCATTCAAGCGGCATATCATGAATCAGCTGCACCAGTGTTTCAAGGTGTCCAAATGCCAACTAATCCAGCCTGCTGAACCGAGTTCGACGCACTTGGTCTTACCTCGAACCCCCCTGTAGATAGCGTCATAGCCGGGAGAAAGCAATGCCCCCGTGGCCTTTGACAGGGATTCAGCGATCATGTTCAATAGGGATGCAATTTGAGCATCGTAAAAACCGGGGTCGCAGCGACAGGTGGTAGCGATTGATAAGGCCAGGCCAATGGCCGGTCTCGTGATTATCATGGGATCTTCCCCTCTTCGTGTCCTAGCGCGTCTCCGCAAGTCGACTTCACCTATGTTTCTCGGTCAAATACCAAACACCAGAAGTCACTCATATGATAAAGCCTGGTAGTCCGGCAGCGACTGTGCCAAATTAACGATTAGTGGGGCTGTCTCGCATCACAGAACAATGCAGGTCGATTCCCGCAGGCTGAAACGGACGGCAAACGCGTGAGAAATCGGCTCATTTGTCTGGACTCCGAGGATGTTCGTGCTGACATCAATGATGAAGGTGCATATCCTGTCGCCAGAGCAAAATCAAATGCTCCGGCGAGGAGCCTTGTGCCAATTGCCAAAGACGCACAATTCCTTGTCGATTTGCCGAAGAAAGTCGTAAGATCTTGATATCAGAACGGTACACTTACCGGATACCGATAAGGATCGTTGTACGATGCTGATGCCCCATGACAGATGTCTCCATGACCTGCAGATACAGGCAAAACAGCAACATGGAGGAACACGGAAACGGCCCCACGAGGTTGCCTTTGAAGAGCCCGAAAGTAGGTACATGTAGCACCGGCAATTGCTGCAAATAAGAATACGTCTGACCCTTCAGATGCTGCCAATTTAGAGCCGCGGTCTCCGGGTGTCAACTGGCCCAGTCCTTTTACTCTCCCCTCACTGACAATGAGAAACACACATAACAACCGATCTCAATGGGGTGAGTTTAGACAACCCTCTTCTTATCTTCGGCTCCGGCCCCTTGGACCGTTGCACTAATCTTACTAGTTTGGCTATCGCCAACATCGACATGGTCATTTACGGCTCGTCTCACCCTCATGATGACCCAAAGGCTGCATCCAGATACCGCATACGATGTTCCCTACTTCCTGGACGGCGAAATATATCCCCTCCAATGGAAGTGTTCGGATGATGCCCCTGATATCGGTAACCTCCCATCCATTGACTACGCGTTATACCTCTTCAACACAGTCAAGTTCCATCTCGGCCAGACATTCCGGCTTTTAGACGAAGAAGCGTTCACGACGCATATGCAGGAATTTTACTACGGCGATGCTACCAAGAAGGTGGCTGATTCCCGACTGTGGTTTGTTCAGTTTTTGTTGGTGCTTGCTTTTGGTAAAGCGTTCCTTGAGAAGTCAAAGAAAAAAGATCCGCCAGGCGCGGAATACTTCACACGTGCCATGTCACTAATGCCAGAGTACAGCTCGTTATGGAGAGATACTTTCCTGGCAATTGAGGTTCTAGCTCTGGCGGCTCTCTATCTATGCTCAATTGATCGACGGGACTCGGGGCACCTTTTCGTAAGATGACCCAACTTTAAACTCCCCGAAACAAGGCAAAGAGTGTCTATGACCTAACAAGCTTTAGGCCAGTCAAGCCATTCGTGTTGCGCAATTAGAGGGTTTGCATACTGAGCTTCCGGAGGAAGAGTTAGGGTCTGCTGCCTTGGACAGATGCCGTAACCTTTGGTGGTCCTTGTATATCATGGACCGGCATTTTTCCTCATCACTGGGCATCCCGGTCATTATACAAGATAATGATGTTACAACCCTAATTGACTCGCCGAACCCGTCTTGTCAGAGAAATGCAATGTTGAGTTTGAGGGTAAAATTATCACGGTTACTGTCAACCGTTCTAGGCAGTAAGTATCTTCACTTCGTTTTCCGATCACATGAACTCATGGGTGGGCAGCCGTGTACAGGACTGAAAGACATCCTATCGAATCATTCATTGAGAAGACAAAAACCATTTTGAATACGATGGCAGGTCTAGCCAAGGAGCTTGAGGATTTTGTCAATACCAAGTTCTCGAGTCCTGTGAATTCAATGTCCAAAGGGATGCGTCACATCCTGCTTTTGTATCACCAAGTACGGCCACCCCCTCCCCCAGGGAGCTGAGTTTTATACTGACAGGTGCGACAGTGTGTGATATTCGCAACACGGCCTCTACTCCTTGCGGTTCTCCGGGAACGACTTGACAAGCTCGATTTACCTCCAGATTGTTGCCGACGTATTGTGCCACTCATGGAAACATTGATTACAACCGGAGTCAACTCTGCGGCCAAGAGTCTACGATTACTCGACGCCTTGGTCGACGAAGGTCTCCTAGGTGAGTAAAATCTTTTGACGATCGTTGCCAATAGCTATTGAACAGATTTAAGAATCCTTCCTCCCCTTCGACCTGGAATTTTCCTACGGCGCCGCCGTCCACCTCACGATGGCCGGTGCGCTTTTGCCAGATTTAGTAGGACAGCGCAATTACAGCCAGCAGGCACATTCAATACTCGATGAGATTATCAGCAAGGGAAACCGAGTAGCTGAGATCCGCAAGTCCGAATTGGCTCGCCTGGAGACTTTATTTGAGCAACTGAGGCAGAAGAGTGTAAGTGCAGGGACTTCGAGGGGTGCCTCTCTGGGTCCAGTTGCAGAAGCAGTTGGCGAACCGGAATCAGAACCAGATCAGACTCTACATCCCGTTATTTCAAACAATCATAGACAGGGCGAGAACTTGCAGTTGTCATTTATGCCAGGAGCAATTGATATATTGGAATATCAGGACGACTTGTCTAATATAGGGTTGTCATCTTATGATATCACCGCCATTGTGGACCAATTTGCTTACAGTGATAGTCCATCATTCTGGGTGGCTCAAGACAGTGAAGGCCTTTGATTGCGTTTTCTATACCTAGAAAAAGGTTCATCGAATTTGGGACTGGAACATACATTTTCCTCTTGATCTTGGACGAGTACTATAACCACGAATACTTCAGAATGTTAGCCAAGAATATAATAGAGATATCAAGCAATGTAACCCAGCCACCCTCCATATTTGTGCAAAACTTCCAGGGTAGTACAGTACTAGTACTTCCCCGTGGTATATATCATGCATGAGCAGCCATGTAGGTAGCAACCGACCCAGGCCCTTCGGCGCGTTGATCCGTATACCACCAGACTGTCAGTCAGTCTCGGGGCTGGATACGATAGCATGTTTCTTGTCATCCATCCATCTATCCATCCCCATCCGATAACTATCATACAAAAACGCAGTGCTTATCCGGATAGGACGCCCGATCTCCAAGCAGAAGCCGACCCCTCACGCTCACGCCTCAGTCCCGAGAGCCGATACCGCAGACGCAGACACGAGAATCACGATACTAGGTATATTTACTTATTTTACTCCATAACCTATAACAACAACAAACCCAACACCAAACAAATTTACCACACAAGCAAGACCTCATCACCAATTCCCATTCCCCTCAAATTTGCCATTGAAAAAATGACCCGCGCCCCTCTCCCCATCCCCTCCCCAATCCCCGCCTCCTACCAACCCACCTCCACCATCGAAACCCACCCCCTCACCACGCCGCTCGAAACAATCCTCACCATACTCTCCCGCGACGGCGGCATCATCATCAAGGACTTCATCCCCCAATCAGACCTAACCTCAATCACCACCGAGCTCGAACCCTGGAGCACCACGCCCCGCCGCGACAGCACCCCCAACAACCCCAACAAACCCAACGATGCCTTCCACACCATCCCCCCCCCAAACGAACCTCGTCCCGGGCTTGGTCGGAAAATCCAACACCATGGCGCGCATCTGCGCCGACCACCCGATCCTCGAATCCCTGCGGCAGCGCATCCTCCTCGAGGAGTTTCCCGTGAACCGGGAAGGCGCCATTGAGATGAACAGCATCGACCCACTGCTGAGTCTCAGCGTCTCCTTGAACATCGGGTACGGCGCGCCGCGGCAGCTGCTCCACCGGGACGACAACGTGCACCATATTCGGCATAAGGGGGGCGAGAAGTGGGGGTTTGACGAGGCGAGTCAGTTTGGGTGCTTGATTGCCGGGTGTGATGTTACGAGGGAGATGGGGGCTACGATGTTTGTGCCGGGGAGTCATCGATGGGGGGATGATAGGATGGCTGGGGCGGGGGAGGTTTGTTTTGCTGGTATGTTCTCTTTTTTTTTTTGGTCCTGGTACGTATGCTGATGATAGTGAAGAAATGACCGCCGGCTCGGCCCTGATCTTCCTGGCTTCAACGTTCCACGGCGGTGGGCATAACTCGGTCCCTGGGACGGTGCGCACGATGCACAGTCTGTTCTTCGTGAGGGGGAATCTTCGCACAGAGGAGAATCAGTTTCTGGCTGTGCCGAGGAGCAAGGTCCGCGAGATGGGACCGAAGATGTTGGAGTTGCTGGGGTATAAGAAGCCGACGACGGCGTTGGGGATTGTCGATAATATTAGCCCGCATGAGGATATAGATGGGGTTTGGGAGAGGGCGATGCAGTGAGTTTGGGTTTGCTTTGGTTGGGTGATGGGGATTTAAAGTTGGTGGGTTTGTTGTGTAAGTAGGTCAAAATTGGATTGAAGGGTTGTCTTGTCTTGAGATAGGTTAGGTTCTCGGTCGGTAAATGTGAGACCCTTGATTAGGGTTGCTAGGTTGAGTCGAGGCTCGTGCTAGTGAGGCCCTCGTAAGGCTGGAATTCTAATATTGAATATTTTGCTATGTTGGTAGGTCTATCGTTTTGTATCTTGGATTAGGAAGCATGGCTTCGAACTGGGGCCGTGTTGTCAAGTCCTGTTGACTAAAAGCTGATATCGAATGTAATCTACTGATCCGTACATCGGAATACTAAGTGTTTGAGTTGCAGGGATCGGATCATCCGAGACCACGAGCTCTGCTCGGATATTGGATCCCGAGGGAGAACTCGGCTGCATGCAGGACCTACGTCAGACATCTACAAAACAAAAGAATCATTTGAGTATTTATCATTATGCTATGTCACGATCGATCTACATACTGTCCGTATCTGACTCATCTGACGTACACTGCCGCTAGACAGTGTATCGTAGAGAAGAAAAAAAAAGGTCGCCAGTCGAATGAGTAACAGGTTCCGTATGCTCCAAGTCATGCAAATACCGCGAAGCATGACATGCCGTCTGATCGCCAGACAAGGTGCTGAACCATGTAAAAAGGAAATGATGTATTGCACAGTAGTGGGCTCTTTCACCCGGGAATCAAATGGTATGTCCAGCACTGAAAAAAAGGACTATCCGAACCCAAACCCCCCCGCCAAACGCCGTCCAATGCACGAACGCAAAAACCCATGTAATCCGCATAATAGACACGTAAAAATCCGATCTGATCAATTATACCATGAAGGATTCGCCGCATCCGCATTGTTCCTCTGTGATACATAGGTTAGCAAGCATGTTCAGAAAAATATATCAAACAAGGGGTGCTTACTAATGTTGGGGTTGCGGAAAACAAATCGCCTGCTCAGCTTGTCTTCTTGCCAGTCCATCTCACTGCCGATGATGCTGAACAAAGCCTTGCTGTCGATCAGGACCTTGACGCCGTCTTGTTCCACTACCTCATCGAAAGCACCAGGCTTTTCCACGTATTCCAGATGATAGGCGAGACCGGAGCAGCCGCGGTTCTTGACACCAACCCGGATGAGCTTGGGTGAAGGCTGAGATAGGAGTTTGCGAAGTTGCTCGATCGCGATGGGCGTCAGCTTCATTGCCGCCTTCCTCGCACGCAGCTTTCTCCGGGGCTTCTCGGTAGGCTTAGAGGGGGTCGATGACGCAGTCTCGGTGACCTTGGGCTTCTGTGCTTCGCTGTCCCGGAGGCTGATGTTTGAGAAGCCTTGCTGTCCAGGCATCGGAGGCTGTGTGATCTCTTGGAAGGAGAAGTCTGCTGTGACGGAGGAGTCGGACGCCCCAGGGTTCCGAGGTGGCGGGAAGGAGGTGGGCAGTGAGTGTGGACGGTAAGCAGTGGCAGTCTGCATATCACGCTTCGATGATCGGTAGGCATTTCCATATGAAGAGAACAGGCGGCATGTCTGCGCTGAGTGTCTTGTAGACGATTGTCTCAACAGGTTGAGAACTGTGGCGGATGATGTCACCGGAGACTGCATAGCTTTGCAGAACGACATGTTAGGCTGATGTGTCATAGACGAGAACGATATGCTCTATACGGAAGAGGGAGCAGAGAGAAATCCAAATCTCATGGAAACTGATGTTGGGTTGTGGCTGAAGGGGAAAGCAACAAGGTGAGTTTGCAATGATGGAAGTCGAGAGTTGAGTTCTGTTTGGGAGGCGGAAAGAGAGCCGGCGGTCGGCTAAAAGGCACCAGGGCCACCCCCGGGCCGGCCAATCAGCGTTGAGGTGTTTCTACACAGGCCTGAGTGGCGCCACTGCTCTCACCTGATCGAGCGCCTGATCAGGACTGGGGATGTTGGGGAATGGAATTGTTTCTCTTCTTATTGGGCCCAGCTAGATATCACGCATGAACGCCCTTTCTGCCCCCGTGTCATGAAGCCTGACGCTGGGCTGGCCAAACCGATCACTCTCCCCTCACCGGGATTGGTCAGCCGTTCTTCACCGGCGCTCTTACTCATCTTTCTGCCTGAGGCTGCAGGCACCTCGGGCGCACACACATGACTAATGGAATTCCCCCGTGTTCGATGGAGGACCCAGATTGCATCATCGTCTGCAGCTGATCTCCTCCCGACGAGGCACCATGGCCAGCATGTCCTTGTATATCTGTTACCACGGAGATGGCCCTCGATGGGCATCCGTACTTCCTTACGCCATACGGATAGTAGGTAGTCTGGGAAATGACCGTCAGGATGCACCAGGATGCCGCAGATGCCACATAGTCCATAACTATTCCCATCCCCTGATTATGTCATCTAACCGCGTACCAGCAACAGCAGTCTTGTAATGAATGCTTGGAGCACAGGGTGCTGAGACGGGGGGATCACATGGGAAGGTCCTTTGTACTGAGAAGACAACAGCAAGTTGTCTTTCATCCAAAGCGCTCGTGGCGCCTAGAGGGGAGCTATGGCTGGGAGGGCGTAATGAAGCACACACAGTAGGCGTTGCAGAAGCAGGGGCTGCGAGGGTGGCTGGTGGGGGTGGCCCGAATAGGCAGAAAAAGAGTGGTGCCGAATAAGACGGCGACATCTGGGACCCAAGTTGAGAGTGCCAGGACACCCTCCTTCGCATCGGCGGGCGAACAACTTCCATATCGGCGCGGTCCCTCCCAACTTGCGATGCTGGCAACTGTCTCATGTTCTATGCTGTCCCTCGAACATCCGATCTAACGCAATGGAATCCCCCTTAACCCAGCAAAGTAGACCCGAAACCTTCAAGCCTAAGATCGTCCATCTATACGAGAACCTATTCCATGTATGTGCCTGACTCCCCCGCCTGTAAAACACGCCGACCTAACGCCCCCTATAGACCACCGACTATGCAGAGCCCTCGGAGGGATTCTGGAGAGAGTTTTTCTTGCTGCCTCCAGATCGTAGCCAGCTTAATGCAATCCTAAACAAGCTCAGTCCGGATGAGACCCTCAATCTCCAGGTCGGTACAATGCGACTTCTGCTATCGCACCTCCAGAAACGGTCTTGGCTAACTTCTTATCAGTTCCAAACGCAGCAGCTCTTTACCCGGGCAATCCGCGAAGCTGCCTCGGCATCTAGTCCCATTGATTCTTATGCGCTAGAGGTAAGTGTACTGATGCGAGGGTTTTCTTTCAGTCTCTAAGAGTGACCTAGACCTTGACGGTCTTTCTAGCCTGCGTGTTGAAGAAGAAATACACCAATCCCAGCTCCGATGTCATCACCGTTCTTGCTGGTCTCGACCATGTTGATCATGTCATCTCGAACTTTGTCGCCGTTCTGGATGGCATTATCCGGAATGGCAGCAGCTGTGAGTAGCCCGCATTGGTCCTTCTCGCCCAGCCTCCATGTATTGACATTTCCATTTCCAGATGAACTCCGACTCAAGGCAATCAGAACTGCCATTGCCATGACTGGAGGCGCGTACAAGACGAGCCTGGTCTCCTACTTCACGCACCGGGACCTGTTTCCTTCTCTCATGAAGGTCTGTCTCTTACAAAATACCTACATACACCAGCTGACCTTAAGCAGTTCGTTCAAGAATCCGATACCCCCATGCAAGTGTTTGAACCGTTTCTTCTTCTGGGTTTGCTGGCAAACTACAACAAATTCGAATTCCAAAACCCTTACCAGTTGCGGCTCGACGACTTCGTCAACGAGTCTAGCATTCAAAAGATTGCCAAGGGAGTCGGCCTTTCCTGTGGTGCTCTGAGAAACGGCCATGTTGCCGTACAAGACGACTCCCCTGAAGGCTGGACTCTGATCAGTACCCTGATCTATTTCGGATTGGGCGTCCTCGCTCCGGGGAAGAAAGAGAAATCCAGCAGCCCACCCACTGTTGAAGAAGCGAAGGATCTCTTTGCAGCACTGTAAGCCATCAACCCCCCCAGGCATTGCCAGTACTCAACTGACGACCCAACCAGACCCGCACAGCAAGCAGCGCTTCTTCTGGCCACCTACGATTTCATCAACGCCAACAAGCTCTTCGGCTACCACCTGATCAGCGCAGCCCCCGAGAAGGAAAACGAAGAATCGCCATTCTCATCCTTCCTCTCCCTAAGCTCCTACCTCCTGCAGCATGCCTACAGATCGCCACGGGGATCCCACTACGCCGAGCTGAACCTCCTCACCATGCGCATCCTCTCCGAAGACAGCAACCTCTGCAAGCAACTCTGCAGCGAAGAAAGCAAGCGTAAAGTCCGACTCTGCCGCCAAAGACAGCCCTACCTCCCTCTCGTCACCGGCGACCGAGTCCTCGCAACAGCCATCTTCGACATCCTCATCGACACTCTAAGCCACAACCTCCGACGCCGTCTCGACGTCAACCTCTACAGGTACAGATATAAACAACCCCCCACCCCCTCCCTCCACAACCCACAAACTAAACCAATCCCCATCACAGCCACTGCATCGCCATCTTCCTCCGCCTCCTCACCTACCTCTCCATGAACAAAATCCGCCTCTCCTACCACTGGTCCGAACTGTGGCGCGCTCTCCTGTCCCTCATGCGCTTCCTGACCACCTACGCCGCCGACCTCACCACCAACCCCCACACCAACACCCTCACCACCTCCCTCATCACCCTCATCGCCTTCTGCGTCTCCGCCGGCGACACCTTCCTCCCGGACCCCACTTCCTACGACGACCTCTTCTACAAGCTCGTCGAAACTGGCCCCATCATCACCCGGTTCCGCGACGTCTACGGATTCAAGTCCTCCTCGACCGCCACCGCAGCAGCCGCAGCTAGCATCATCCCCGCCGACCCAACAAGCAAGGACGTGCACGTCGCCGCCATCGACACTCTCATCGCCGTCTCTTCGCATTTCTACACCCTCCTGTTCGTCCCAGATAAGGATGTCGATGCCAAGGCGGACGTGGAGGCTGCGCCGGTGCCGGCGAACTTGAAGAAGAATCTGAGTCCGCGCGAGGTGCACAAGATCATCAAGCAGGGGTACGAAACGTTGAGCATTCAGCCGCCTGAGGGGTTGAGTGCGTGGACGAGATACCGCGAGGCGGATTGGAAGACGGAGTTGAAGCGCGCGGCGAGGTATGCGGTGGATGACGCGAGGCAGTTGGTCGCGTAAGTAGCGGTGATTGCTGTTGCTGCTGCTGCTGCTGCTGCTGCTGCTGCTGTTGCTGTCGTTGCTATGCTTTATTGTTTTTGTTTGGTTTTGTGACTTTGTTGGGGAGGGAAGTAGATAGGTGGTTGGTTGGTTGGTTGGTTCGAGTTAGTTTTGTTAGTCTGTTCAATTCATCTATACCTATTATGTGTCTACTTTTGGTTGCATTGGTCTGAAAATGATTGGCTTCTGTATTTGCTGCTGTTTTGATTCAAACAAACTGCATGGCTAGTCCTTGTGGATGAGAAAACAGGAAGGGAAAAAGTGCGAAAGTTCCGCCTAAGTCGTCCAATTCTATCCTAATGTTACAGTGAGAGAAAGCATTATCGCCATAGCATACATAATTGGCCTTGTCGTTGCTGCATCCCATTATCGCAGCCCCAAGTTAATAAACGCAAGAGTAATAAGAAGAAATGCTAGAAGACACGTAGTGAGGATGTAAAGCATGCACGGTTGAGCTGCATACCATACTCATCATACCAACCGTGACGTGGCAGTTCCGGGGTTTGGGTTGGGAACACCGCGCGATTTCTCGATGTATTCGTTGCTCGCAGTCATGTACCTTGTGGCGAAGTACTTGCCCGAGTTCTTGCTCAACCAAATGGTGAACTTGGAGAGCTCCTCCCGGAGTCTGTTTGTGGACTGGAGATCCATATTTGTTTGTGCGATGAGTTCTGGCATCGTTGCTAGGAAGATTAGTGGGTGGTCAAGTCAGTCAGTTTCAAGATCCAGACATACCGAAAAGGCGGGTCAAGTGCTCTGCACCGTAGATATCGAGAGGTCCCTTGTCGGCATAATCGCCTGAGCCTGTCTCCCACTTCTTGCGGAGGGCCCGATATTGCTCGCGTTCAAACCGGTAGAGAAGGACCTTGTCAAGGGCTTTGTCGAAGTACTCGCGCACACCCATGGCCACTTCGTCGAGGACATCAACATCCACGGAGCTCCCGCGCTTGGGCTTCTCCTCATTGACGTAGTCGTCCAGGATTTGATTGACCGAGGACTTGGCGGGCAAAGCCACGACTTGCTGGTTTTTGGTGACATTTTCCCAGTCGTCAACCAGCAGAGACTTCAGATTGTCTGGCATGACGATTCTCACAGAAGGCCGCACATAGAAGCTCTCCTCCTGTGTTCATAGAGTTAGCATGTAAACTTTAGACAGAGTAGCCCTTGCATTCCTCGCCACCGGCACTATGGCAGGGCTTGAAACAGAGAAAATTAAGGACAGCAATTGCAGCAGACAAACCTTTTCGATATCGTTGTCCCGGGCTCTCTTGGTCCCGCGGCCAGGAACTGAGGTTTGCCTTTCCTCGCTGCCCCGGGCGGAGCTGCGGTCGGAGCCTCCCCTCCTCTTCACGGAGGTCTTAGTGCTCTTCTGGCGAAATGCCGCTTCAGCCTCACGACGAAGAGTGGTGGCTAACTCCCTATTCTCCTCCGTAAATTTACGAAGGCGATCTTGGGGCACCCAATCATCCCAGCTAAAAAGGTGGGTGGAACGTCAGTTAATTGTGCTCATGTAAGGACACCTCTCCGGCCCAGCGTAGGTCACACCATCAACAGAAATGAGCAGTTAAACAAGGTTCCATGCCAGGCAACGACTGGAACCTCCATTTAACTCCCAGCTAAGATGCTTGGGACTCTTTGGAAACAGGTGAGATGGGCGGTAAGAGGGGATTCAAACGTACGTGTTCTTCCAGCCTTTGTAGTGGACTAGGTACTCAAAAGGGGTTTTGCGGTCCTCTGGATCCGTGTGCCTCAGGTCAAGAATCTTGGCCTCGTACAGGATTTCATGGTGAAAGCAGAGGACTCTCTCGTCCTTCTGGTAGGTCATATGGGCAGTGGGAGCCATTTTTTCAGATGAAGTGGTACGAAATCTGATCAAGGGATGCAGGTTCTTGCTGAGGGGTAGAATGCCGTAGAAGACGTAGAATCACCAGCCCTCAGAGGTCACCCAGGATTGATGAAGAAGAAACACGCAGAAACTGCCGTGGAGGTCGAGGCTTCTCTATTTGAAGCCCAAACGAGTCCTTTTGCCTCTGCAAAGCACGTGCGGCGGGACACCAAGGCCTGGGACAGGAATTGGGAGAGAGAGGGTGCAATAACACACGCAGAGAAGAGAGGTCACAGACGCAGTCTTGCGCTCCGGGCTTCTACAGCCGGCTTATCGCAGATCTGACCCTGCTTAGAAGAGATAGTCGACTAGGTCGAGCAATGTCAGAAGGTCTGATATGAGAGAGGAGATGAGATGGACGGTCACACAGGAAGAGCTCGCAACAGGTACGGGGTGATGCGGAGGCAAAGAGGAAGTTCTCCGATCCAGGAGAATGAAGGTGGCCGGCGTGGTGGTGGTGAGGGATTAAAGCAGTTGGCGGTTGGGGCAGGAAGAGGAAGCGGAACGACTGGATGGGAGAACGCGTCCAAAAGGGCAAGTCACGAACTTTCCTGACTAGTTCTAATTGCTTTGCTTTGCTTTGCCGGCCGCCGGCTGTCTTCCTTCCCTCCTTGACTCTTGATCCACAACCCCCATCGTCGTGCGACTGGCCTTCTGTCCCCCGCGGGCCTTAATTCTGCCTCCTGGCGGGTGAATTTCCGGATCGTGCTCCGTTTCCCCCAAACCCCAGCCATCTCGGCCTTAGTAACAGATTGGGCGCCAGACGCGGTCCACTCTCCTATTGAGGGTAACACAACGGCGAGAATAATATCACCCCAACACACGGGAACTGCACCTGGAACAATAGAGGCCCCAGGAGTGTTAGGTCCCCCAATTTACTAGTCCCATCCTTTGATCTCTTGTTCTTTCTCTCCTACCCGTCTCAGCCTCCACTGCACTGCACCATCATGGCACCTACCGAATCTTCCATCCTGAGCAATTTTCTGCTCTCTCCAGCTCCGCTGCCCACGCTCCTGTCATTGCAGCAGTTTACGGAGTTTTTTTCCAAGCGGCTGCGTTCCCACCCGCATATCAGAGCTCTGTACCGTGAGCTGCAAGAACTACGCGAACATGACATGGATCTAGTCAATGGGAACATTGACAAGGAGGTCCGCCAAGGAGAGAGCCAAAAGGCAGAGCTCCGCAAGTCCATCGCGAAAAAGGGAGTCGATGGCATCACCTCCCATGACCAGCGGGAGATGGACATGGATGTTCAACTATTTGGGCAAACATCCTCTACCTCTGACTATCATTCCGTACCCAGTCTGCTGGAAGCCATGGAGATGGCGTGTTCAAACGTTGAGCGCGAGATAGCTCAAGTTGATGAGAACTCAGCCTCGCTTTTGTCGGGGCTCAACCACACAGTCGGTGAAATGAGCGACCTGCGCTATGGCAAAATGCAAGGTCCTGCCAGCACCAGCGGTGAAGAGATGGTCAATGAAGCCATCCGAGGTCTTGGTCATCTTGAGAATGCCTGCTATCGTCAGGGCTGAGCATGGTAGCTTGCAGACGCATCAAAAATTGTCAGGACTGTCAGCTCTACTTTTTGACAGCTGGCATAGGTCATCGGTGCAGGCACAAGATGGTCAATCATTTGCTCCAAGCAGCACACACGGCTGCAGCCAGAACTACGTGGTACATCCCTCGTACGTTTTCTGCAACGGAATGCATCTTGTTCAATGACATTGTATGTCCGATAAATACAGATGGTTCCTCCCTTGCCATCATGCATTAGATGCCTCGGCTAGAGCCTAACTCGTCGAATCTTGAACCCAAGATTATCAATCAGATGGCATGTGGACATTTTTGGTATTGATGTAATGCTGCACTCTTGGGTTCCCACCGAAGGCGAATTTTGACGAATACGGGCCTGTTACAGAATCCTACAATCGTGTGTTAAATCATTATGATGATGATGCCCGGGATGTCACGATGCATCCATTGTACCGGTTTCCAAAGCCGAAGCCTTCGATGCAGGGCGAAACCCAGGCAGAAACTAGTCCGTTTATTGTGGAATACAAATGTAGTTTTCGAGATTTCCCTCTCCAGAACCTTGAATCCTTGTAATGCGTGCATCGTCAGTCACATGGCACGCCTCCGGAATCGGCAATGCCGATAAGATACGGGATTTGCCAGACGCGCTAACTTTGCTTTTTCTGGACCTCCAACTTCAGTCCAGTTCGATCCCCTCGGCCTTTCCATTCAGAGAATACATTCCTAATTCCTACTTCATACGGCGCTCATATTGCGGAGTCTCCCAGTCGTCCATTTTTGCTCCTCTAGGCATTCCATCCATCGGTCCATCACCAAAATGCCATCCATTACCCTCCATCCCCGCGCGTCCAATTCTCCGTCACGCGTCACGAACCCTCTCCCCCAGCTTTTACAAACACCCTCCGGTCTTGCTCTCCTTGAACTCCAGGGCACAATCAATATTCCCTCACAAGACCACGGCGAAAACAATTCTCAATCTACGAGATCGTCCCCTGATGGCCCTCGCGATCCCAATGCCACTCCCGTGTTCGAGACGCCAATCGGCAAACTCATGTTTCCGGACTACTCGCCACAATTTACAACCCCAGAGGACACGAAATGGATGAAGCGCGTCTATCTATATGTCGGAAGATACCAGCGGATGACGGGGGAAGTGAAGAAGCTACCACAGCCACTTGCTGTCGTGCAGCGGAGGCAGAAGGAATCGAAATCTGCCAATGGCGATGACGAAGAATTAGAGATTGTCGAGGTCGTGAAGTACAAGATTTTCTTTAAGAGCAGGCCGGAGCCTGTCAGTGATCTTTGAGGGCGACTTGTTTATGGGGTGAAACGGAGCAAGTTGGTCTGTTGGTTTTGAGCCTCGTAGACTGGTTGGCGAACATTTTGTGGACGATTCAATATTGTGCAGAGAACCGGAACTCTCCAGGTTTATCCGTGGCTCTTGATTGCTGTTTGGTGCCAAGCTTAGGGTATCGGTCATAGAGATGTCAATGGCTGAACTCTATGCCTGGTTTGGTGGAAGATGAAAGGGTCAAGGTTTTGATATGATATCAAGCGAAATCCACGAACAAGTCGGCAAAATCTCGCTCTCTTTCGCTGTTTCAAGTTGGTTCAAGCAGCTGCAGCGAGGTCGACCATACCGATACTATCTACTGCCAACTACAGAACACAACCGGTTGAATCGCCTCTCTGAAGTTGGAAGGTATGAGATAATCTCTTGGGGAATTCGGGTTATAAATTGCACGTTGTGGGGTCAGTGTCGGCACTTTACTCTGACTGTCTTGCAAGGACATTCATCCAACGTTTTTACAACGATTTTCCTGATGGATATCACGCGTCAAGAGGAAGACATCTTCCCCTCTAAGTTGGGCCCGGAATATGTGGGCTTCGATCATATCACTTGGTATGTTGGAAACGCCAGACAGGCAGCGACTTACTACATCACCCGCATGGGGTTCGAACTTATCGCATATCGGGGCCCCGAGACTGGCTCTCGAAGCATAGTGTCATATGTGGTCGCGAATAATGCTACCGCCTTCGTTCTCACATCGCCTGTCCGCGCTATTGCCCAGAGAGAACAATATCAAGATTTATCCGAAGAAGAAAGGTGCTCTTTAGCTGAGATCCATAGCCATCTGCTAAAACATGGCGACGGGGTCAAAGACGTCGCATTTCAGATCGATGGCGATGTGGAGCGTGTCTGGAACAGAGCAGTCGACCACGGTGCTCCTGCAATTAAGCCTCCTGAAACACAGCACGACGGCGAGAAAGGCGCGGTTGTCTTAGCCACAATCGGCACGTACGGAGATACGGTGCATTCATTAATAAATCGCCAGCGATACTCCGGGCCGTTCCTACCAGGCTACAAAGCAATAACAGAGCAAGATCCTCTTAATCGACAACTGCCAAAGATTAATTTCGTCGAGATCGACCACTGCGTCGGCAATCAGCCGTGGGAAGGAGTTGATCCCGCTGTTCAGTAGTAAGTAGTATTCTTGTTTACAGCGCATCGATAAAGACTAAGCATTGCTCGCAGTTACGAGGAATGCCTCGACTTCCACCGGTACTGGACTGTGGATGACGCCGACATGTGTGGAGAATACTCAGCCATGCGATCAATCGTGGTTGCTTCTCCCAACGAAGTGATCAAGATGCCCATGAATGAGCCAGCTCCAGGGAAGAAACAGTCGCAGATTGAGGAGTGAGTTTTCCTTGAAGGCTTTCACGAGCGGCTAGTTCTCACAACTCTGGTAGATTCGTTGACTTTTACAATGGTGCTGGCGTCCAGCACATCGCCTTCCGAACCCAGGATATCGTCACGGCCGTCACCCGACTAGAAGAGCGCGGCATGTCTTTCCTCTGCGTGCCAGATAAGTACTACGATGACCTCCGACGGCGTCTATCCGACGGCGGACCCGAACTGAAGGAGGACATCGACACGCTACAGAGGCTTCACATCCTAGTTGATTTCGACGAAAAGGGGTATCTGCTCCAGATCTTCACCAAGCACGTCGTGGATTCGCCCACGATGTTTCTCGAGGTGATCCAGCGTAACAATTTTGACGGGTTCGGCGCAGGGAATTTCAAAAGTCTCTTCGAGGCCTATGAACGCGAACAAGCGCTTCGAGGAAATTGGTAGATATAGATAGATTCCAGACTTCCAGACAGAGGAGGGATCGCTATAGAGCTGAATGGGGATTTCCGCATTTGCTTTGCCGAGACAAGAAAAGAAATAACCGGGCGGAATTGGCGGGAGGAAATGATTCCGCAGTCATCCTTCTCCCATCAATCCTTCATGCATGATGCAAGGCAGTCTTAGTAGTTACACTGCAGATACAATATAATCAATGCATCCATACATCCATTAGAACAATGAAACCTGCCATGAGTACAACTCCCCATCAATTCCCTCTATAGAACAGAAGATATCCCCAAATCCACCCATCCGACCCGTCCCGAGGGTTCAACCAAGCCGCTATCCGACATCCGTCGGAAGTCGTCAATCAGTGAGGTCAGCTCCATACACGACCCAAAACACAACTCCATCGGCCAACCACTCAGCCTTCTAACCCCCTGTTATGACCTAAATAATCATTTGTCCTTTCTACCTACTTACCTACGCACTTTCACCAACTTCCGTCATAATCTCTTCCCCCCCCCTGCCGCCCCCCCACCGGAACCCGTCGGCGCACCCCCCCCCCTTCTCCTAGTACTCCGCTCCCCTTTCCATCTCCACTCCAATCCACATACCCCGCAACCCACTGATATAAATATGTACCCCTCCACCCCGCCCTCCCCCTCCCATACTACCCTTCTCAGAAAAACCTTCACCCAAACCACCCATATCAATTACTATTACCCAACCAACCTCAACACAAACAAGAGTATTACAGTTACATGCTCCGAACCTTCACCTCCCTCTCCAGAAAAATGGCCCCCGTCGAACGCATCACCCTCTTCAAGATCGCCACGGACGCGGATCGCGATCGTGTGCTGGAGCAGTATAAGGTCATGGCGAAGACGGCCGTGAAGGTAACTAGTAACCTCAAACCCAACGCTCTCTCCCTGTTTCCGTTTCCGTTTCCGTTTCAGCAACTAGATGCGACGGCAACGCAATCGCACAATATATGTAACATAAAGGCTAACGAATCACAACAACGCAGGACGGACAGCCCTACATCCTCAGCGCGGCCGCGGGCCCGTCGTTCCCGGATCCGCGCAACAAGGGATTCAATCTGTCGGTGAAGACGGCGTTCGCGTCGATGGAGGATATGAAGTACTACGATGAGCACTGTGAGGCGCATAAGGCATTGAAGGCGGTGGTGGGGCCCGTGAAGGAGGATGTTTTGACGAGTTATTTTGAGAGTGTGCTGTAAATCTGTTCAGCTCGGGCTCTTTGTTGGTGTTGATGTTGGTTGCTAGGGGGAAGGGGGTGTGTATATGTGAGTTGAGTTGCTTTCTACCTTGTGAATTGAGTAAATAAATATCATGTGATAAAATGGGTGGTTGTTTTGTGGATGGATGCATGATGATAAATTCTATTCATTCATGGTGGTATACGCGGCATACATGGACGTCTGGTTCAGTAGTACATGGGCACTACCTGGTAGTACTCTCTCTCTTTCGCTCTCGCTCTCGCTCTCGCTCATGCTCATGCTACAACTAAATCGATACAACAAACCAACAAACCAACCCCGCTTGGCAAATGGAACCACACTTTAACCAAAGGAAAGGGAAAGAATTGCCCGTGATGCATCATACAATCAATGACATGACGTTCCAGGACTATCTCATGAAATGCGGTCATCGTAACTAGATGCGGACCCGGTTTGTTACCGGGGACTCGCACTGGTCAAGAGGGAAAAATGAAAAATGAAACATGAACATGATATAATTAACAACATAATCCTCGCCCATGATGCCTTGGTTTGAAAATACAATTACCCAAGAATGCCCCTCTGCCCCGCCGCTGAAATGTACAGGCAATGTGGGAATGGGGAGGGAAACGGGACGAGGGAACAGCGAAGCCAGGCAACACCCGCTAAAGTCAGGTCATACATCTCACGGCTCAGTCAAGAGCCCTGCGGAGATCGCTCCATTTCTGTTTCAGGTTCTCATAGTTCTCGTGAATCTGGTGTAACGGGGTCAGATTGGGTCGCTGTCATGAGAGACGCAAGTGAGTACTTACCTCCGCCCATTTCATCTTAGCCCCCACCAGCTCCTTCTCCATCTCTGCCATTTGCTCGACCATCGACCGGTTCTCGTTCTGGACCTCAAGGTTGCGCTTCATGATGCGATCCATTTCAGTCCGCAGCTTCTCTTCAACCTCATCGGGTTGTTTGTCCACCACGTTCTTCAGTTCCGTGACCTGCATCTTCATCGCATCGTTCATATCCGTCAATTCCTCGTTCTCCACCTTGAGGTGCACCAGTTCGGACGCAAGTTGCACATGTTCCTTATCAGATGCCTCGGCTTGTTCCTCCAACAGTCGGATCCGGGCGCTCTGAGATGCCACCGTGTGTTTAAGGTGCTCTAGCTCTGCTTCGCGCTCCCTTTCGGTCCGTACCTGTTCCTCCCATTCTGCTGTGTATATGCTGATTGTCTCGGCATCGAGGGGAATCGCACAGGCGTCCTGGACCATGATATCGGCACGATAGACCTCCTTATCTGCAGCACCCGAGCTTCCGAAAAAACCAGACTCCAGAATCGAAGAGGCCGAGGGTTGTTTATCAATGTACACATCGAATAAGCGCTCCTTCAAGAAGGTGGTCAGAGGTGCCATGTCTTTCATCTCCAAAAGGGCATCGGCATTCCGGTGCATGATAGCCAGTGCGAATTTGAGGATGGTATTCTCCAAGCCTTCCTCGAAGATAAGATCATAGACACGGAGGACTAGTTGGAGAGGGAATCGGTAAGCAAAAAGTGTCAGGAACCACTGGGTGGCGTATAGTTGGGGGGGAACCCCTCGCCGCCGGAGATGACAGTAGAGAGCCGGCTCGAAGTCCTCCAGCAGACGCTCAAATAAATAAAGGCTGCGGTGGAGACCTGGCATATCGTGAATAAAAAGTTCCCGCAGCCCGTACTGGTTCATCAGCTTCACGAGCAGCGTGAAGGCTTCGGCCTCGTCCATCTAGGTGAACAATCAGCATCAAAAACGAAACTCGCAGGGAAATTTGGATTAGGCCTTACATTGAAGAGCAACGGCATAGCGATGAAGTTCATCCCCTGAGCATACCCCACTGCCTCGTCGTATAAGGCATATGCCTTACACAGCCCAAACAAGCCTTCTTGGTTACCCTGCGATACGAAGTAGCGAGAATAGCTAGTGCGAGCTCCTAGATCGCGACGAATGGTCTTTTCCAGTCTCTGAATCGCTGCTGTTTCCTCCTTCGCCTTCTTCTTGCGGGCCGCTTCGTCTGCAGTCTGCTCCTTGGCCAGCTTTTCGG
Organism: Aspergillus ellipticus CBS 707.79; assembly: GCA_003184645.1. Classification (NCBI taxonomy): domain Eukaryota; kingdom Fungi; phylum Ascomycota; class Eurotiomycetes; order Eurotiales; family Aspergillaceae; genus Aspergillus; species Aspergillus ellipticus. Next base: position 121,298 of record KZ825840.1, on the reverse strand, counting down.
GATCCCCCTCATAAGAAGGACTTGATGAGCCATTCATAGAATGAGCCAGCGATGGAGAACGCTCCGATCGGACGGATGAGCGAGACGAAGAGGCTGCCGAGTCCTTTTCTGTGGCTCCATTGATCGTACCATTGGGACTGCGCGGCTTTTCCCTGTCCGTGCCACGGACGACGAGTTCCCGATATACTTCTTCAAGCTCGGGGCTTCTGCTGTCGGCCAGTACCTGCCAGATCACTCCTCGGATGGTCTGTGGGATTCCTCGTTTGATGGCTGCATTCAAATTTTCTGAACTCCCGCCTTTCAGCGCTGGCACACCACTGTTGACTAGTTGCTGCCAGAGCTCCCAGTCTACCGGCGCAGACGCATCGGTCGCGGATGTTGAGAACCCCGCAACTGTTCCCGGGGCGAGATTGGGGTTGACGGTCCCATTGGGAGGTGATGTCGCCCGGGGGGCGACTGCAGTATCATTCTCCCCTTCTTCCGGAATGCTGGGCGGAGGGCTTCCGGCAGGCTGACTGAAACTTGCACGTCCCGACGCGACACTGGCTTCGTCATTCTCAACAAGTCCTTCTTCCCGCATTCTGAGCTGTTTGAATTGGTCTTTCAGGCTGCTGCGTCTAGGCCTCCTGTGACCCAAGCCATCCACATCCTCCCCATCGTGGTGTCGCTCCGGGTTACTCGAGATCGTAGAAACGGAGGCAGCCGTGTTCCGACGGGGTTGTGCTGGAGGGGACTTGACGTCCTTTCCGCTTGAGGAGTTTCGGGACAGCCATGAAAAGGGACTGGTAAATGACCTCGTTGGCGGAGGAGGTGCGGTAGGAGCTTGGTTCTTATTCGCAGGCGCACCGGAGGAGTTGCCGGGAAAGCTCTGAACGCGCGAGCTTTGAGACGACGTAGAAGCTCGAGAAGTCAACGGGGGAGGTGAAACGGATTTGAGCTCCTGGCTCAGACGCTGGGTTTCCATCAATTCCTCTTCCTTGTTGCTGCTGGCGAGATTGACATCGTCAAGAGAGGTGGTCGACAGCCGGTGCGCGGTCAGGAGAGGGGACTTCTGTGGTTTCTGTTTGCGAGGGGTATCCTCCACATCTGATTGTCTGCCCGCACTGGCATCATCTGTTTCGCCGGCCGTATCGTAATCCTCTGAAGCAATCCCAGGTAGCGGGGGAGCTTCCGTCAATTGGGGCGTCGCTACATTTGATCCGCTGGGGGGACTGTCTGTCAAAGACCGTGTGGATGAACTCTGAGGTATGGAAACATTCAAGCTCCCGTTCGAACTCGGGGCTTCGGGCGCATCGTCAAAGGAATCCTGGTGCGACGACGAGATGAGCATTTCCACATGATTGCGATCGGCTAATCGAGAGAACTCACGCCTTCGTAGTCTGCGCTTTCCCGTCTGGAAGACATGTTGGACCCGACCACCTCGGAGGGCGCCAACTATGTGAACCAGCTGGTTTCTTCAATACAAAATTCCGAACGACACAAAGAGGCGGAAAAAGGGTAGTTTGAGATGGTGGGCGAATGCAGATGGGACCGTTATTCCATGATATGGGGGAAGGGAAGGCGAGGAAAGGCGGCTGTTGAGCAGAAGCCACAGGCCGGTGATAGGTGAATTATTGAGGAAGGGGGAGAGGTTGGATAAGCTGGGAGGAGTGGAATGGACCCAGAGCCAGCGGGTGGAATTCCAGGCCGTTGTACCACGGGACGGGCAGGCAAGATTCCCGCAAGAGATCTTGAATATGGGAGGGAGGATGGATGGATGGTGCCCCTGGACCCCTGTGCAGAAGCGAGTGGGAGAGGGAGAGATGGATGGATTGAGGCGAATGGGGTTGAATTGAATAAGGAATGAATCTCTCTCTCTTGTTCTCTCTCTCTCTCCTGGCGAGAGAAGATGGAAGGCTTGGCAGGCCTCGACCCCGTGATTGGGAGGCAGCTGCTTTCCTTCCCCCTTAACCTACAGGCTGCACTAGAACTAGCCCAGCAGCTATCGGCTGTTAGTGTTGGTGTTAGTCTGGGTCGCCGCAATGCCCCGTCCCTGCCCCATTGCTGGAGTCGCTTGGGACGCGCCGCGGATGCTCCAGCCCGCAACCCAACGATGGACTGACTTATCTACGTACTTAGCTACGACGGCCATGGCCGCGACATCTGGCTACGATCGGTGTGTCCGATCGAAACCGCTAGGCGACGACGTCTTCCCGAACTCGTGGGAGACGATGAGCCCGGGAGGAAAACATTCCTGGGGCCAGTTGTTTTTCTGAAACTCACCAACAGTATTCATCCCGGTGGTTGGTCCCACCGCGCCTGGAGCCCATCATCCTGCCATGTCCATCCGGCAGCCGTAGCATGGCCCGGAAAAAGCAAGGAAAGGAACAAGACCACCCGATTTTCTTGAAACAAAGCAAAAAAAATCCCCGCAGATGGCGTTCATGGGTTAGATTACTATACATAGGTACGGACTGTAGGTAGGGACAGGCAAGGGATGATCGGCTCAGCGGCACAGCGACTGTTCAAAATCCAGCCACCGTTGCTGTCGCAGCGGGTCCAGCTTCTTCAGTTCCGACAGCCAGCCCAAGACCTTCGTCTTCGGTTCCCCACTGGGTTCGCGCCCTTCCACCTTCCAGCTCAACACCGTACAGTCTATGAGCGCTTGGTAGATATATTTGCAGTCCTCCGCCCCATCCAGCATGTCCTGGATCTCCTCGATTTCCTGCCGGAGATAATCCAGGCGCTCCGAATCACTCAAGTTCGGCGCCAGCGTCTGGCCCGCCACCGATGGGTCGAAGGTGCACATCAGATTCTGGTGATAGAACCACAGTGACTGGTCATACGGGTCACACAGCGCACGATGGATCAAGTCCAGTTCTTTCCGTATGGTATGTCAACATGCATACACAACTCTCGTCACGCAGAGACGAAGGGGTGACGTACCATCATCGAGCATCTTCCGGCGTTCCTCGTCACTGGCCGAGTTTTCCGTCAACAACCGCTGGATGAGCTTCGTACGGTAGTGCCAGGCAGAGAAATTGGAGAGATTGGCGCCGATCATCTTCTTCGCATATTCAAACTCCGTCCAGGTTATCCCCTTCTCTCCCTGTTCCTCCGACTTGAGCGCCCGCAGCGTCTCCACGACAAAGAGCCTGTAACCCCAGCCGTGGAAGTTCCTGCTGTCTAAACTAAGCATCTTGCCTACCAGCGCCAGTTCTTCCTGCCAGAACTTCCGCGCCATAGACACTGGAAGCAAACGCTTGGCTTCGTCTAGAAGCCAGGTACGGTAGTTCCATATCCAGTAGCACTTGGGAAAGCTACGTAGAAGGGGGATCAAAAAAAGAAGATCATTCTTGATCAGAGTTGCAATCTGGCCGGCTATGGCCTCGTCTGAGTCGGCGGAGGCTGCTCGTGAAAACTCGCTGCGCAATACTTGACGTCGGTAATTCCACACGGTGTAGTATTCCGGATTGCTGGTCAGCAACTCGGTTATTTTTTGTAATGTCTCTGGTGTATATTGGTGCTCCGCAATCTATTCACCCCGATTAGTGACACATATGGTGGAAGCATTCTACCTGGGTTGAAAGAGGCTTACACTATCACGGACTGACTGGTCAAGTTTCTGATACTTCTCAATCTTAAGAAGCTCCTGTTGACGAGCTTCTTCGGTTCGCTCGCCGAGGCGGGTGTAGCGGGGAATCCCATGCTGCCACCCGGCTGTCAGTTAAGGGTGCGCCACAGGTCAAGAAAAAGGAACATTTACAGCAGCCATGCCGAGTAGAAGAATTGCTGTGTGTCTGTATTCGGGAGGGTAGTTGGATCTCCGAGAAGGATGGGCCTTTGACCGACAAAGACGGAGAAGTTGAAGCCGCGGCAGGTGATAGTTGCCTGTTTGGGGAAGCCGCCTGCCACCTTCCGTATCCAGACAGGTCACGTGCTTTTATACTTGGTCGACGCCGCCGGACTTTCTTCTTGGTTCTGCGGTCCTGCATCACGGGGAGTCATCTGCCATGCCCCGATCTATAGAGTTATCTCTGCATCATGGCGGTATATTGATAAGGCTCTCTGATCATCCATTCTCTTCCCAAGCATCATCCGAAAGCTGACTATAGTACTATCCACTCATCGCTTTAACAAGGTTATATTGAGTCGTGGTCGACTGCCTATCAATCACGGTATTGGGAGGTCGCCGGGGCAATGTCTCGTCCAGGAATACATTCAAGGGGGATCTCGGCGCCAGCAGAAGCGAAGGGCTATCCAGGCCCTCCATTCAAAACAACAGCCCGAAATGGCGGATCTGTGACGCACATTCATCAAGCTGCCAGTCTTCCATCGCTACGAGGACCTGCCACTCTTTCGAAAATTGATCTACACACTCCTTTACCTAAATCAAAGAGCTTCAAGGGCAAAGATGCGAAATATGCCACCCCGTCCCACAGGAAAGTCTATAGAGGCCAACCTCCCATTAATGCGAAACATTCGTCATCAATAAAGCCCGGTTCGTCAGTGACGGTTAATATAAACAGTAATAGGATCAGAAACCCCCTTATCTTCACCACCCCTGAGACTGTCCTTAGAAGTCTTGTTTCACCGGACAGGTTCATTCCTAAGCGAGAATCAAACAGTACTCCCGCGATGCCGTACCGGATAGGGAAGAGCCCCCGTGAACTATCTCCGGAGGAGAAGCTCCTACGACGACGCTCGCCAAAGGAGGACCCATTCCTTCCAACACACTTTCGAAAATCTGTTAGTACTCCGAGGATATCCTCAGACCGTATATGCAGCACTCACCACGGCCCGCATCTTGTGATTGACCCAGCTCTTGCGGGCAGCGATTTCCTCCTTGGCTCTAGAGATGTCTCTAGGCAGATCAGTAATGGAGCTGTTTGGAACGTAGGAGGAACCTCGGCTGCGCTTGGTCGCCGGTCTATGGCGACCCCCAATGGCTTTGGTGGGCAGCTTGCAAGTGGGACGACTGCCCCGATGTTTACTGCCAAATTTTTACCTCAGGTTGCGTCAACTGAGGAACGTGAGAGACACAAGTCCAGGGTAGCTCTCGCATTAGACATCGACCCAGCCACAAGGTTACTTAAGAATTGCCAACTTTGGCCTACATCTGGGCTTTTTCCAAGCCCTTCTTCGCCAGACTACGAACGATTTTCCCCCTTCATATGGAAAGACAATGCCTGGAAGCGAGCCGAGAGGAATCATTGTAAGTTTATGCCCCTAGGGACCAGCCAGCTATAAGTGGTCTCGAGTATTGCTCATACTATAATACCTTTGCGCTTTGGCACACACGGCACAGAGAGTTTTATTCCGTTTTGTTGAAGATCTATCTATAAACATACTTTGCCTCGATATATTACCCTCTGATCACATTGCTTCCCAGCAGTGTAATTCTTTTGCTAATTCTCCTGGAGAGTCTTGTATCAGCCATGGGCAATACTGACTGTTTGTCATCATTCACAGGGGCAGTCGTTTCGAAGGAAGGCCAAAGAGTGGTGCCGAATCGTCCGTTTCGCATTCTAGATGCCCCCCTCCTTCGCGATGATTTCTATTGCTCAACCCTAGCATACTCATCTTCCTCCGGCATTCTTGCTGTAGGCCTTGGTCACAAGGTCTATCTCTGGTCAGAACACTTGGGTGTACAAAACCCCCCTATCGTCGAACAACACCCCTCGAACTATGTGACTTCAGTAGCATTCTCTTCCGAGAATGGCGGGAAGAGTATTCTAGCAATTGCGAGGCAGTCAGGCACGCTGTATCTCTGGAGCACATTCGACTCTGAGGTCCGGTTTGAGATTAGCCACCCAGATGCCATTACCTGCGTGGCATTTAAGCCGACGAAATCGCGTAGAAAATCAGAGAGGCTCCGCAACGTCGAAGTAGATGTCGAAGAGCTCGCTGTTGGTGATGACCTCGGCAATATTTGGTACTACTCGGTGGAATGGCCGGGTGATCAGGGGTGGGATCAATATGACTGGAATGGGGCCATGACTTTACTTGCCAAAATATCGGCGCACACACAACAGATCTGTGGCATCACATGGTCCCCAGACAGTTCTTATCTTGCAACTGGTGGGAATGACAATTGTTGTTTGTTATTTGAACTTCACGATATCCTCCCCCCGCGGGAGCCCAAAGTTTCTCCCAAGAAGTGTCCTTCACATCAATCCTGCCGGTCAGAGGGTACAGAGGGCACAAGTACGTTCTCCGGGTTCGCTACGAGTGCCAGTAGACGGCTGTTCCAAAGACGCAGTCTGATTAGCCATCTGCTTCCGCCCTGGGCAATTTCGAGCACAAAACCTCTGTCCTCTGCTCTCCTCAATCATACTGGGGTGTTAGTCTCTGGGGGCGATCGAACGGTGCAGGTTCCGTCAAACCGCCAGAAGCACCGACTTATCCATGGCGCGGCGGTCAAGGCAATTGCATTTGCCCCCTGGCAGCCATCTCTCCTGGCTACTGGAGGTGGGTCTAACGACCGGGCCATTCATTTCTATCACGCACCAACCGGTGCCTGTCTGGCCACCATCAACGTGTATGCCCAGGTGACCAGCCTGATTTGGAGCAGAACCCGGCGGGAGATAGTTGCCACCTTCGGATTCGCACAGCCGGAGCATCCGTTCCGTATCGCGGTGTTTGCCTGGCCGAGCTGTGAGCAGCTCGCTGCCATCCCCTGGGGACCGAATGGCAGTAGCTGGGACAGTCCTGAGGACGACTTATTGCTTGACTGCGGGCGTGCACTCTGCGCTGTGAGCTATCCTGGCCGCCCCAATAACCGCAAGGACCGAAGACCCGGTTATGAAGACCAGCCTGCCCGATCAACGGCGATACATGACCGATTAGCTGACGAAATTCGGGGCGAGCCTAGTCAACACAGCACGGGTCGTACGGTTGTACGACCTCGGGCCAAAGAAGGAGGGTTGTGGTGCTCTCGCACAGTGCAGGAAGGGTGTATCATTGTGGCTTCTAGTGACCAGAGCGTTAAATTCCATGAAGTCTGGAGCGGACCCAAACGAAGTGCAGCTGTTGTGGCCGGGCCTTTGGGGGGCAGTGGCATTCTTGAGGGACTCGAAGGGCTGGAGATTCTTGGGGACGAAGTCATCCACTGATACCAAGTACAGCACAGCAGACTGAGGAGTATTGTTACTATCGATAAGCATTCCGGATGTGTTCCCAACTATTGTTATTGCCTGTTGGCGAGGTGTATTTATTGCTGTGCACTGCATCCTTATGGAGATTGTGATAGACTGAGTGGACTTGAGGGAAACCCAATAAACTGGATCATCGCGCCGATCATTCTCGGATCGGGGGTTCGTGCAGTCAATAGCGCGTCTAGCCTGACTCAAGCTTCGATCATGCAGTCCAAGGCTGAGGTGCATGAGTCTGAGAATGCCACACATAGACAGTAGATACTCCGTAGTGTGATCGCAGATGGTGCCTGATGGTCTGTCAAGATTATAAGTCCTCGGTTACTCCAGCCGTGGATTACTTGGCCTTCTTCCTCCTGCCGCACTACTATAAGCATACATCTAGTATCTCATCAGCCTCTCTTTCCTCCACTAGCTACCCTCACATTGGAGCTATACCGATCAAAGCATATCCTGCACTCTACCAGCTAGCACTCTCCATCATGGTCTTCATCCCCGCCGTCATCACCACATTCCTCGCTGCAACTACAGCAGCAGCAGCCGCCGCATCAACAAACGAAACCACCATCCCCAGCACCCTCAACATCACCACCATCACCGCACACAATAACCAATCCGCCCTCGAATGCTGGGCCCTCGACCCAGGCTTCACCACCTCCGCCCAAGCCGGTGTCTCCGGCACCAGCATGCTCTCCCTCGGCCCCATCACAGGCAACGCAACCAACATCCTCATACCCGGCGCCTACGACGGAGGCAGGCACAATGCACCCGCAATTCAGTAAGTTTACCACACCACTCGCTCGCGATGTCGTTGCAACCTCCGTAATGACGTATGCGCTAACCACCCCTCGATCCAGATGGGTGATTTTCCTTTCCGGCGTAGCTCATGTCACGCTTCCTCACTCGGACGACGAGGCGTGGGTCGTAGGCGGCAAGAATGGGGCCATCCTGGCCCTGGACACCGCGGAGGTGAGTGCCGATGGCCATTCGACGGACTATCCGACCCAGGAAAGCACAGTGGCGCTGGAGGTGCCGTTGGCGCAGGTCCCGGGCCATCGCGTGTTGCATTCGGGGGCTTGTGTGGCCGGGGAGATGGATGGTTGAGTTGGTTGGATGTAAAGATAGCTTGAAGTACTGCTGTGTTACTGCTTGGGTATTATAGTAGTAGATAGGTAGTATCCAGTGACTACCTTAAGGTACTACTGCTATGGGGGTAGGTGGATCATGTGCCTTATGTTATGTATAGTCATCATCCATTCATGGGACAGCTACATTACCCAGCTGTGTTTAAATAATAAGTGCATGAAAGAAAGAACACGATCAATCAATCAATCAGTCAGTCAGTCAATGTCAATACCAGGCAAAAATGTTGATGAATGATATATTCAAAACCCACTCCCCCAGGTCTAACATGCAATGATTGTAATGGGAACAGAAGACGAGACCAACGAAAAGAAAAATATAGTTAAAAAAAAAAAAAAAAAGAAAACAGCAACACGCATTCCTTTCTCTGTGACTTTTGGTGGGAGGAAAACATCAAAGACCATCATCATCCGGAGACACACAGTGCTCTGATGAACAACAGGGTATAAGATCTAAAGGGGAGGTCGGGATGGATGGATTGAGGATGAAATAGGATGTGATGGGATGAGATGAGATGCGAAAAAAATGGGAGGAATTCTCTATTTTCTGCCCTTGCTCTTTCCCTTTCCTCGTCCACCACCGCCGCCCAGCCGGGCCTTCTTGGATGGCGGCGGCTGAGAAGTCGCTTTCTCGTCCTCGGACTCGTCATCTTCCGTATCCGCAATGAAATCCACCATCGAGCCGACGCTCTCGGCATCCTCGTCGTCCTCGTCCTCGTCTTCCTCCAGGGACTCCTCGGCATCGGACGATCCGGCGGACTCTTCCGCCTCCACGTCGAGGACGTTCTCGTCCTCCTCCTCTTCCTCGTCCTCGTCTTCTTCATTCTCGGACTCGTCGGCGCTCTGGACGCCGTTCATCATGGACTCTTCTTCTTCCTCGAAGGCCTGGTCGCGTATCGACTTGCTCGCCCGGGGAGTGGTGGCGTTCTTGGTTGTGTCGGCATCGCTGTCTTCCTCCTCGTATTCCTCCTGACCTTCCACGTAGATGATGTTATCCTCATCTTCGCTCTCCAAAGCCTCTTCGCCACGGATAGCCCGTCTCAGTCCCAGCTGGGCGTCCAGCATATCAAGCTTACCCTTGAGCAAGAGAAGCGAGGACAGACTGGAGGAGCGCTGCTCCATGACCTTGAACAGGGTGGACATGCGCTTCAGAAGTTCGGGTTTGCCGGCAAGGGCTCCTCCGTGCGCGACGCAGGTCCACTGCACCCACACGAGAAGGTGACCGTAACGACCGGGGCGGGTCGAGAGGCGCTCTGCAAGTTTCTGGAGGAGGGTCGCGGCGAGAGAGGAGTCCAGGCGTTGGATGGTGGAGCGGATGATGGCAACATCGCCTGTATGGAAGCACGACTCGAGCATGCCATTGTCGTTGGTTTTGAGGGATTGGGAGAGAACGGTGGAAAGGGACACGCCCGAGGGGATCTGCTGGACTGCCGCGTTGGGCTTGCCTGGAACGAGGGATCCCATGTGAACGTCGTCCTCAAGCTCGGCCTCAACATCGACCTCCTCGTTAGCACGCATCAGCTCGCCGAAAGTAGGCTCGCCGGTTTCCTCCTCCTCTTCTTCCTCTTCTGAGCCCGACTCCTGCGCATTACCCATCTCGACGTCGCTGTCAACATCCTTCTTCTTTTGCAGCTGCTTCGATTCGTTCGTCTGCTTGGGCTCTTCGTCATCGTCGTCAGTATCCTCCTCACTTTCAGCCACAGAAGCGACGTCCTTAGAGTCTTGCATCTCAATGTCGTCTTCGATGATATTGCCCTGTTCCACCACTGCTCTGGACTCGTCGACCTCGTTCTCGTTTGCGCTTCTCGTTCCGTTCACGGTCACCGATCCCAGCACTGAGCCAGACTTGGTCTTCGCAATCGTCTTGGTACCTGTGAATAGCAGCTCATCGGTCGCTTCGTTGAGCCACTTGATCCGCTCGAAGACAGGAACGACTCCTCCTTCAGCCCAGGCAACGATCAGTTCCGGACCTTGGAAAGTGGTCGCCACCATGGGCACAAGGGCATCAGACGAAGCGGAAACGGTAACCTTGAGAAGAGCATCTGCTCTCCTGGTGGCTTGCTTCGATCTGGCCTTGAGGCTAGCGGCGCCCTTAGCAGTCGTCTGGTCGTTTGGTAGTACGAATGGCCGACTGAAGAATTCGACGGCGCCGTCCTCAGTGACAGCTGCAATGACTTGTTTCTCCAAAGGCAGAGTAGCCTCCCTTTCTGCACCAGTGTACATAGACAAAGATGACACTCCGTTCTCGGCCACGAGGTTCATGGCAAGTTTGCGTTTCTGGGCATCGAAGATAGTGATGAAGCGGTCACCATCGGAGGCAAGGAACAGGCCCGCAGCGGCCGATTCTGTAGAAGAAGCGATAAGGTTCTGGATGGGATTCCGCATGGCGTCGAATGTGATCGGGGCTTCGTCCTTCTCCACGCTAACGACGCACGGAGACTGAGAGGCGCAAAGGACAGGTGGGTTCGAGGGGAGGGGGCGTGCAAGTGTGCTGAATGCCGACGTCGCCGGCAAGTTAATCGTCCTAGATGATTGTTAGGCAAACAGAGGCCGGGGTGTACCCCAATGATTCGGGGAGGGGGCTGGCTACCTTGAGCTCTGTCCAGTGAGCAGGTCCCACCGCACAAGCGTGTTATCCCCACCAATACTCCAACCCTCCTGACCGGGTCGGCTCGAAGTGAACTTGAAATCTCTGATTCCCTTATCGTGTACACCCGCAAGGGTTCCGACGATCTTGTTCTCCACGGGCGAGTACATTCGGATCTCGGAGGCGTTTGTACCAAAGGCAACAACGACGTCTCCCTGGTCGAATCCATCGCCATTGACGTCGGAATGCCTCTTCCTCTTCTTCTTTGCCTGTTGATCGCGATCCTTCTGCTTGCTGGGATAGTAACCCCAGTCTAGGGAGGTGACGGTCTCCTTGGGACCCAAGACATGCTCGCACTGCAAATGTCCGGTATTTGTATCGTGGATGCGGATGTGCTGAGCATCGAGACCCTGAATCACCGATGCGAAAAGCGCCAATTGGTACTCCGACGGGGCAAACGAGGCCTTCAATATCGACGACTTATTGCCGGTGTATGTGTGGCCGGAGGTCGCGGGCGACGCAGCGGAGGAAGTTTTCGAAGCGGGCGGGCGAGACGCTTTCTTGCCCATTTTGAACCGGGTTGATTGGCGGATGGGGACAGATGCAGGAGAGCGAGTCGCAAAGCAGACACCCAATGGTACAGAAGTCTTAACCCCGCGGCGGATATGAAGGAATCTTCTTGTGCTGGAAACCAGTTGAGCTGCAGACCGTCGGCGTCTCGGGGCCGTGTTGCTGAGGACGAAAAAAAAGTTCTGTAGAGATGCGCTTGGCCTGTTGGGGTCTAGCGGCCTGTGAACCTTAGCTCCGGTCCGGGCGTCTTATCTAATCCTCCGCGCTGGTCAGTTAACTAGTTGCCTAGTACGAAACTACGGAGTAGAACCCCCCAGGCCACCACTGTCACCACCATAACTCCCCATTTCCCATCTCTCTCTCGCTTCACTCACAGGGCGCTGAAGCTCAGGCCACAACTCAGAGCCACGCATCCAAGCCGTTGCAGGGTCCCGAGGGCGATTGAGCCCCAACTGCTTCTGCATCGGCTCTATGCGTCTACTTAAGCCCCAAGTGCGTTTGTTCTGACCACCTAGGCTCGTTGTGGGGAGAGGAGAATCACTCCATCAGAATTTTCGAAGACAGCCTCGTTTCACATGTCGCGATGCTATTAAGCCCTTTGGGACTGTCGCTTTCCATGGATCCATCTAGGCTATCAACCTTCCCTTGCCCCTCACAACCAGGGTGCACTGAGTACCCTTTGACATGCAAGCCCGCCGAATGACTCATTTGAGCTACCATGCTAATTGTACGAATTCTCATGTCTTGATCCACAGAAAGTTAGGGGCTATGCTAAGACAAGGCATACCCGAGATGATGGAGCACACCGGGGTTGTTTCCGATCGAGACCAACAGACAAGGACTGCAGCAGGCGCCACAGTTACTCTACGGCTGCCTGGACGAGTCATTCAGTCGACCAAGAAAAAATGTGAATGGAACTCGTCAACCTGCCTCTGGGACTACAGCGTCAACAACGCGGTCGGTTAGCTCTACGCTCTCTCTCTCTTCGATGGAAATTGGCAGGCGTCCGTCACTGCTACTTCCACTTTCAACCGTCTATTCCGTACATGTACACCCACCGTTACCTAGCGAGGTTACGGACTGCTGTTGTCATTCGGAATAGGCATCGGAGATTTGGCGCTAAGGTGGCTAGTTACATCAGCACCCGGTCTAGTCCGGATCTGATGCAAGGGAGGGCTCAGGGCCTAACCCTGGGGTTTCACTAGGTCAGCAGACCAACACATCCTGGCTCGGCATCCAACCAGCAGGTAGCTTCATCAAATTCGTGATGCAGTTCTTAAACTGCTTGCTATGAATGCCCAACAATTTTTTGGGGGTATATCACATCTGACCTGACTTGCCCATGGGACAGTACCGTCCTGATGTATCTGCTCGATAATGGGGTTCTGTGCAGATCGTCGGTTCCACAGGTCTGAAGTGAAGTTCGTCTGTTCCGACTTCACCTCAGCTTTTGTCCCCCAGCTGAAGACTTTTTTCTGGTGTTTTCGAAGATGTTTCCGACAAAGGGACCTCTGGTACGAAGGGTCCACCAGCCAGGGCTGGTAGTGACCAATTAGATTCCGGAACTCGTAGAACGCGTCATCTTTCAGCCAATCAGCAGCCGCGGAATGGCTTGAACTAGAATAATTGGGACTAGCGCGGCCGATGGAGTTAGCGGCAGAGAGCGGACGGGCGCGACGCGGCCGTTCGTACTTAAGGATTCTAGCACCCCCTCCGACTTTCTCAGTCTCTGTTTCTGGAGCTGAGCTGAGAGCTGCGCGCCGGTCACGCTTTTACCCTTCCCCCCGACCGCCCTTGTCTTCACCTGCGTGTCCTCGGCTACCCCTGGACACCCTTTCCCCTAACACGCTATCTACGCGTCATTCGCGTCGCGCGTTCCTCGATCCCAGCCACAGCTACTGCAGCTGCTTATTTTATTCTATTTTATTCCATTTTCTCTTTTCGTTACCCACCCCCTTCCCCCTTTTTCGTTCTAATATTACTAGCGACGACTCCAAGCTTCCCGCCGTCACGGACTGTATTCCTCATCGTCCCCCCTCCCTCCAGGTGTCACATGTCGCTCTTGCCTCAGGCAGACACTCGGTTTGGCACGTGCGACTTGCCGGTTGACGACCACCTGAGCTCCAACTGACTTTCTCCTTATCTCTTCCTCATCTCTGCTTGCCCCCTTCCCTTTGATTCCACTTTCCTCTTCCGTCGGCGACCTTGCCTCCCGCTTAGTCAACCGCGCCTTCCGCACACGTGACCAGTGGCCTTTCCGCCCGCCGCCTCTTGGCAATATAAATTCCTCCTTCCTGTCGCATTCTCCACACCTCCGGGCCGCGCTAATCCTCATCCTTTCTTGTATCTTCTACAACTCCCGTGGCGTCGCAACACTTGTGACCCTGCCTGCGCAGGACAACCGTCTTGCCTTGTGTCTTCTGTCATCTAATCAGCTGTTTTCTGCCCGACGGTTATCGAATCCATACATTAGTCTGTGATAGCGCAGAGAGTACCTATTCAGTTGATCATTGTTGCTGTCGCTCCCTAAACTCTCCCCTCCGATAACCGCGACCCAGCTTCCACACCAGAATCGCTGCCTGTTAGATTCTTTGTATCCCGGTCTCTTCGGAGGACATAATCATTCAGCGACCTCAAATGGCGACGCCGCCTCCCGAGGCTCCCTCTGTTCTCAAAGAGGAGAAGCCTCAACTGCCGCCGTCGCCCAATGGAGTTGCGCCTGCTGATATTGGTCGCACCGGGTATGTGTTCCTGCTATTCTCACTGGGTCTCCTATGGTATTGTCGCTAACTGTTCTGCAGTGCGCAAGATGCTGTAACCGACACCAAACCAGACGCGACTGTCAATGGCGCAGAGAAACCAGCGGAGGACGCGAAGGCAACTACGGCGAATGGAAAGGCTGCCGAGAAACCTTCAACCACCAATGGTCTGACCGCGACTTCCCCGCCAAAATCTCCGTCCTTGTCGACCGCAGATACTTCCGCACAACCAGCCGTCGCGTCCGACGAAGGTAAACCTTCAACCATGGACTCAGGTGCGACTGGAGAAGCCAAGAAGGAAATAACCAGTGACAAGCCATCTGCCGCTGCACAGGGCGATGGTGGTGGCGCGGATGGCGCTAGTTCAAAAGATACGCGAGCGCCCCAGGACGCATCAAAGCCATCCACTGATCCGTCGTCCGAGGCCAAAGTGGAGAGCATTGCGCGTGTTTCTGACAAAGCGAAAACTCAACTCCCGCACCATCCTTCTACGAGCGCAAAGCCAGACAGCACGTCGACTAAAGATACTAAGAGCATCGCTCCTTCGGCTCCGCCACTAAAGAGTGTGGATCAGGAGATGCGCGACGCACCGGATGCCCCTGTTTCTCCGACCAAGCTTTCCCGAGAGCGCGAGCCTGATCCAAGCGATGAACCCGCCGCCAAACGTACTAAGATTGGAGGCGACGGTGCAGCGTCTGCCGAATTCAAGGTCCCTCGCCTTCCTACACCTTCCTCTGGGGGACACTCTGGAAGAGCGACGAACGGAGAAAGGGCTATGAACAAGGTCCAGCACAAGTTCCTTGTCAAGTCAGTTCAAAGCCTGAAGCGGATGCACGACTCGCGCTTTTACAGAGAACCCGTGGATCCCATCAAGTTAAACGTTCCTCACTACCCACAAATCATCAAACGCCCTATGGACCTTGGAACTATTGAGCGGAGATTGAAAATGAATGATTATCCTACTGCCCAAGCGGTTGTTGACGACTTCCACCTCATGGTTCAGAACGCGTTGACGTTTAATGGTCCAGATCACCTGGTTACCATCGAAGGCCAGAGACTCAAAGGTACTTTTGAAAAGCAGATGGTCAACTTGCCCAGATCCGATCAAATCGAAGAAAGGAAGCCGAAGAAGCTCCCTCCCAAGACCTCGGCTGCTCGTCGAGAGCCTCGGGCGGCGCCAAACCCCAACCCGGCACGCGCGACGACCGCTGCTTCTCCTCAGGCTACGACCTTTGCTCTGGGACCAGAAGGCCTTCCACTAATTCGTCGCGATTCTGCCAATGCAGATGGCCGTCCCAAACGTTCTATCCACCCTCCCAAGCGTGACCTTCCGTACTCTACGAAACCCAAGAAGAAGAAGTACCAGTGGGAATTGAGATTCTGCCAGGAGGTGCTGGATGAATTGTACAAACCAAAGCACTTCGGCTACGCTGCACCTTTCTACTACCCCGTCGATCCTGTTGCTCTGAACATCCCTACCTACCACAGCATTATCAAGAAGCCAATGGATCTCGCTACTGTCGGGAACAAGTTGAAGGCTGGTCAGTATGAGAATGCAAAGGAGTTCGAGCTCGATATTCGCCTCATTCTGAAGAACTGTTTCAAGTTCAACATTCCCGGTGACCCCACCTATGTGTCTGGTCAGCGGATGGATGAAGAGTTCAGCAAGAAGTGGGCGCAGAAAGCGCGATATCTGGAGCAGCATGAACCGCATCCCGAGCACCATAGTGCGGAATCTTCCGAAGAGGAGAGCGAAGAAGAGGCGGAAGAAAGCGACTACGATGCCGAGAAACTCAGTCTACTGCAGAAGCAGATGGAGGAAATGACACGCCAGATCGAAGCGATTACGCAGAAGAAGAAGAAGACTCCGCCCGGATCCAAGAAGGTCGGGAAGCCCAAGACCATGAAGAAGGAAACCAAGAAGCCTGGGTCTATGAGTCTTGGTACCAAGAAGGACAAGAAGCCCACCAAGATTGCGAAGCCAGAGAAGCAGCACTGGGTCAGCTATCATGAGAAGCAGATCATCTCCAACGGGATCAGTAGTCTTCCGGATAAGAAAATGCAGGAAGCACTTAAGATCATCCAAACCAATGTCCCGTCCCTCAAGGTATGTTTTTCATTGCATATATCTCGCCTTCTATATACAGGTCTAACGATTCCACGCA
This sequence comes from Aspergillus ellipticus CBS 707.79, assembly GCA_003184645.1. Taxonomy (NCBI): domain Eukaryota; kingdom Fungi; phylum Ascomycota; class Eurotiomycetes; order Eurotiales; family Aspergillaceae; genus Aspergillus; species Aspergillus ellipticus. The sequence goes on along the minus strand of KZ825840.1, from coordinate 104,942 downwards.
GGGTACCCAAGAGGCGGAGATCGAACTCGATATTGATGAGCTTCCTAACGATGTCTTGCTTATGCTACTGCGCTTCGTCAAGAAGAACGCGCCGCATGTTGTCGAGGAGGACCCTGCAGTCGCAGCAGGAAACGCAGCAGCCCCGAAGCCGAAGAAGAACAAACCGATGAGCAAGTACGAGCAAGAAGCGCAGATCAACATGCTTGAGAGCAACTTGTCTCGGTTCCAGGGCGGCGGCGGTGGCGGCGGCCGTTCACCAGATCCGGTCCCCTCAGTCGAAGCCAACGAGAGTAGCGATGATTCGGAAGATGATTCAGAGGAGAGCGAGGAAGAGTAAATGGTCTCGATGTGAGAATCATTGATCCCCTTTGCAGTGCCTGCGCACCGCAGCCTGGGCCCTATTGTTGATTTGCACCGACTCTTACTTGGCCTTGCCTCCCTGCGTGTTACTCCTTACTTTGTTGTCAAACTCTTAATGAGCTGTCTGTTTGTCGTTGCCCTACTTTGTTTCTAGCGACCTTTGTTATGTTGGAGGATGGTTCGATCTTCATCGGGTCTAGGCTTGTACATATGGCGATACTTGGGGATATTTTTGAGACTGGTCGAACAATTGACGGCTATACGCGCAACGGGTCCAATATTCCGACACGCTTTTCTTTGAATCGCCGTTGGATGTCCGTTGAGCCTATGAAAGATCAAGTTCATAGGCCGCGTTAATCGGAATGGGATGAGCAGAGAAGGTTGTCGAAAGGAATAGGTGCATGTATGATTACGAAGGAAATGTGAAAACGGAAGCGAGAATCCAAGCTTTGTACTCCTACATGGTGTCTATTCAGGAATGTAGACTGGGCCACGAACGCTTTTTGCCTTTTTTAAAGTTCTTTAGTATATAAGTATGACGCTCAAGTCGAGAAGCCAGCCAAGTCACGGGGACCGGGCGGTGGGCGACCACCCATTCCGCCGCGGGTGACGGAGTATACTTGCTTGCCTCCCGTCCTCCGTTTTCCCTAGCAACAAATGCAATGAGACAATGATCCCACCGTGCGATCCGGTCATCCTTGAAAACAACCCACAATTCAAGCGGCTTTATCAGCACCTGACAACCACCTTGTTCAACCCAGATGGTTCTACGCGTGTTCACGATGCGCAACCAGCTAGGAAAGCGCTTCGGGAAGTATGTTGACGCTCATCTCGTCCGGTACCAACGAATGTAGTCTGATCGTGACTTGACTTCCCAGGAAGTAAGAGATTGCAGGGTACGGGACGCGAAGAAGAAAATCAAGCAGCAAGCCTTGCGACGATTGGCATTCGATCCGGACAGTGGGTTACCAGAAGATGTTAGAACCCAAAACTCGCCAACGACTGAAACAACTGGGCTAATATATCCGTACTGTATCAGTGTCGTGACCCCGTCGCCATTGTCACACTCTATCTTGAATCGTCCCCGGACTTGCTTGCCCTCGACCACGACAATCTTGATGCTGCAGACGTACAAGTCCTCCTGGCTCCGGATATCGATCTGTTTTACTCTAGCATGCCACTTCTGGTAGGGCCTTTATCGGAAATTCTCTCAGCAACCCTTAACGACGTCCGCGTAATTGCAAATCTAGGAACCACTCCAGCCGGGTCTACCTCTACGGAAGTCCCCCGACCACGCGCACGGACTCGCCAGGGCATAGCTAGATCTATAGCTCAGGTTCCAGTGGCCGCGCAGCTGGATGAACGGCTGCGCGCCCTGCGCCAGAAACAGTTGACGGAGCTTCCGGCCGCCCGAACCCAGATGGCCACATTAGCAGCGGAAGTACTCGCGAATCGAGCGGCGCTTCTAGAGCGGACGGTGATGCTTCTAGAGCGGGCGAAACATGGAGCGTTGGCTCGAGCGACGAAGGCCCAGGCGGAGCATCTTGCTATAGTGGCGCAAGGGGTGGAGGGAAAGCTGAAGTATGTGTTTACTGCAATAGACCTCGATGGTTCGTGCAGCTAACAACATGATAGTGTCATGAAATTAGACATCTTAGCGACCATTCACACTCCAGAGGTTGTCGCTGCACTGGGTCGGTATAATCGGCATCTACGGGACACACGGGAACGGCTGGAGGAGCGACGCGTACTGGCGCTAGAGGAATTGAAGGGCTACGAAGATGTGGACACTGGGGGTGGGAATTCGCGTACAACTAGAGCACAGTCCGAGCCCATGAAGGAGATTGCGCGACGATATGGGTCCTTGATTCGAGATATCGAGGACGTGAGGATGGAGATTGAGCGATTTAGCGTCTAAGTATGTTTGCTTTATGATACCCTGGCACGGAGTCGATCCGGGGAATATGAATTTAATCCCTGCAATAAATGCGCACTCCACCATCGTATATAAAGTACCTCTACCTACTGAGGTAGTACTCAGTAGTCGTGACCATAGGTACCTGGTACCTGAGTAAGGCACTAGATCTCCCCCCAAAAGGGCAACCCCGCAATCACCTGACCCCTCCCGCCAAAAGTTTTCCCTCGATAACAGCCCGATAGGAAATTAATTGCCCCCGTACACATCAACACACCCACCTCCAGTCCCTCCAGTTCCTCCAGTTCTTACAACTCTTTCACGATACCAGTACCCCTCAACCGCCTAAAATGGCCGACGAAGCTCTCTCTATCTACGATGAAATCGAAATCGAGGACATGACCTTCGACCCGGTCCTGCAGATCTACCACTACCCGTGTCCGTGTGGCGACCGCTTCGAGATTGCGATCGATGACCTCCGCGACGGTGAGGACATCGGCGTGTGCCCGAGTTGCAGTTTGATGATTCGGGTGATCTTTGATGAGGTAGGCTCATGCTTTTCTTTTTGGTCTTCTTTGTATTGTGTATACAAAGTAGGGACTAACAAATGCAGGCTGATTTGGCCAAGGACGATGATGACAAGACGGGATCTGGTGCTGTCACAGTTCAGGCTTAAGCTGTAGCTCTGAGTTGAATGCTTCAGACTGGGTTCAAGTGAAGATGTGATGATCAGAATGGGAGATTGATATAAAGGCAACGCGATGGAATAATACGACCGACCGGTTCCAGATTGTATCGAGGTGGACTGCCTGCCTGCTCTTCGCGGATCCACCGATCGCACGACCGCACGACGCAACAAAACGTGATGATTTCGTCATCGTCGCTTGAAGACGACCTTGTCTGACATACCGCCAGGATGGCTGGGAGATTGCTCTGTCGGGTCTAAGAACCCTCGATAAGACGGACCTTCCGCCTCAATGTCGCCGAACAGGCGGTCGCATTCCGGATATGTTGGGCACAACGAAACGAAATATATCGTGGCTTGCTCGGAGTTTGGATGCAAGCTTGCGTGGAGCCTGGAATCAAACTTGATGCTGTGCGAGAGAGGGAGAGGAAGATGCATTGCTATGATACCCAGAACGACTATGATTTATGCTAGGCTACTTAGCTTCACAGCTTCACAGCTTCCATGTAGTTCAACTGTTGGATTTGCAAATCAGGCGCTCTCTAACCGAAATATTTCTCTTATTATATCTGCGCAACACAGACTGAAAGTCCGGCTGCCGAATTGTCTTATCTACCAGATACTGAATAGCACTCGCATCAAAAACTCATATCCTACACAATCCCACAACGTTACAAACATGCCGCATGCCTTGTAGTCTCAAAACATAAACCAAGCAAACGGCTATATCCCCGCCTATATTCATCCATCCATAATCTCTGCAACAAGACGATTCCCTTACTCGTCAATGCTGCTGTAAATATCCTTCGGCAAATCCAAAGTCAACTCCTCGTTCAACAGGTCCGTCAGATTCGATCCATCACGAAGATAAACCCACTGCCCATTGACAAACGGCCGGGACTCCTGCTTCTCATGCATCTGGTCTCCCTCAACCACCCAATCGTACCGCTTCGGGCCGGAAATCGGCGAGCTCAGCCAAATCTGCTTGTTCGGGGGCTGCTTGTTCAACACGTAGGTGCCCACACCAGGAACGCTGATATTCATCACACCGGCCTATATACGAAGAGTAATCGTTAGCCGAGGTTATATTGTGCTGGGCTATGACCCGACTAATTATGAGCAGGAGGGGGAGGAAAACGCACACTATACTCAGCCTCCATTTCTGAGCCTTCCTCCTGCACCTTCTCGATCTCAGTCTGGACGACGTTCAGGTAATGCTCCGCGTACTCGTAGTACTGTCCATCCGTCAACGGCGACGGCTCGGTGACGTGGGCGGCTGCGCCGGCGACATTGTGGGACTGGGGGTTCGGGGCAGGAGGGTCTGCGGAATCCGGGAAGATGCCCTTGTAGGTGGCAGGGGTGGAGTGGAAGCCTCGAGGGGTGGAGGGAGTTTGGAACCGGGGTTGGAATTGGGGTGTCGCTGCTGCGAAGCGGGCGCCGATGCGGAGGGACGATGAGCGGGCGGCGGCGGCGGCGGCCGGGGAGAGAATGGCTCGGGGGAGACGAGAGTACATGGTTGATGGGATGGGATTCATTTCTGATGGGTTGGTGGGGGATTGGAGTGGAGGGGAGATGGAGGGAGGGAAAGGAAAAGAAAGAATGAAAGAGGAAGAGAGGAGATGATGGCATAACATCATCGTGCGGAGTTGGGCGGCCCGTCATTGGCTGCCGCCGGAGCTATAGCTTACTTCTCTTCAGAGCGACTTGCTCACTTCCTCACTCACCCTCGCGACACCTCCCCTCCTGCTTACTGCCGTCCAGCTTCATCGGTTCGAGCTGGCTGGGTGGTGATTCTGTCGGGTCCTGTCAACCATATTTATTCCTTTGTGTTGCGACAAATCTCTCGACCTGTGCGACTATTCCGTGCGCTGGCTGCATATGACATCAAATCTTTATCTACCCTATACATGCTTACTCTGAGCTATATCCACCACCATACTGGACCGAAATAGCTGGATGCTCTCCTCCAAGCCGATCAGGCCCTGCATCTCGCCCTGGTTCATATCGATATCTACTATTCGCTCGCATCCTCGCCACCACGGGACCATGTCCGACAGAAACGCCAGAAACCCCCCACAGAAGAAGGAGAAGAGGCCTCCGCTAACTCACTTCCTCTGTTTACCACTCGTCAACGCCGTCTCGCTCCCTCAACTAGAGGCATCCCTGGCTACATTCAAAGCCGAGATTCCTCCTAAGCCACAATCGGATCAACCCATCAACCCGACCTTACAAGCACTGCTCTCCAGCCAACCCATCATCCCCCATGGCGCCCTCCGTCCCGTGGGCACCCTCCACCTAACGCTGGGTGTCATGAGCCTGCCCACGAAAGACCGACTCAACGAAGCAATCCAATTTCTTCAATCTCTCGACCTGGTCTCCATGATACGCGATGCAGAGAGATCCGCAAGCAGGTCTCCACGAGGGAGGAGATCCCCGGTACCCAAAGCAGTCCAAGAAGAAGCCTCCACCATCGCACAGGGCAATCATGCCCCCAACCCCAGTCCATTTATCATCTCCCTCGAATCTCTCCATGCTCTCCCCCGCACCAAGGCCGCTACAGTTCTGCACGCGGCCCCCGTGGACCCTACCTCGCGCTTGTACCCGTTCTGCGAAATGCTGCGCGACAAGTTCCTCGACGCCGGATTCCTGCAGGGTGAGACCAAGCAGCCAGAGTCCAAACCAGAGGCTTCTTCTGCAGAAACACCAAACAAAACTCCACCATCCGAGGGGTCATCGGGTGCTGCGGAAACGTGCACGCCGGTCAGTACGACACCGAAAAAGCTACGCGTGCGACCTCTTCTACTCCATGCTACGATCGCAAACACCATCTACGTGAAAGGGAAACGACGCGGTGGTGGCGGTCAACAGGGGAGTAAGAACCATCGGAGTAGTCAGTATTCGATCGATGCGCGAGGAATCCTGGATCATTATCGAGATTATTATCTCGATGCGGAGCGGGCAATCCCTCGATCGAGGAAGATACATGTTGGGGAAAGTTCAAGCGAGGAGGCAGATCCTACCAACAACGGTGACTCTGGGGCGGAAGGAGAGAGTGCTAAGAATTCACCTACGGAGGAGAAACAGAAAGTGGGAGCTCCGGCTACCTTGAGGCCGTTCGTTTGGGCAAGGGATTTCCCCATTGAGGCGGTCTGTATCTGTGAGATGGGGGCGAAGAAGCTTGATCCCCAGGAAGGCGATGATGGGCTGAATGCGCGGCTTGGGGAGAAGTATCGGGTTGTTGTAGAGAGGAGCTTGCAGTTTGAGTCTCCAGATGCTCACGAGAATGACGAGCAGGGGAATAGTAGCGATGGTAGTGCGGAGGGTGGTGTGCAAGTCTGAGGGAATTTTTTTTATTTGGATATGATGGGATCAGATCACATTGTGTAACTATATAGATGACAGGATGGATGAACAACAGTAACTAAACCCCTTCTAGGCAAGCTACTAGACTATACTATACACCAACCAACCAACCAACTAACACCAAACGCCACGCTGAAAGACAATATCTTCCCAATGCAATGAATGAATCCATCACCTGATCTTGCTCATCAACGTCTCCATGCCCCTCTCAACCGACAGCTCCGCCGCCTTCGCCTTCACCGCACTCACCATACTCCTCTCGAAATCATCCCTCGTGCGCACCACCGCCTCCACCCATGAGAGCTGCAGATCCCAATACTCCGTCTTAAAGTTCTCGTATATGCCCACCAACGCAGGACCCTTATCAGACTCTAGCAGACGCACCAACCAGTCAACCAACCGCCACTTTTGCTTGATAGTCCCGGCAAACGAATCCGGGTAGTTCTGGAAGAAGGCAAAGACGGTGAGAACATCGTCCTTGAATTTGTCCGTGTAGGGGTCGGTATGCCGACGGAACTTGACGCTGCGGTTGCGGACAGAAGAGAGATAGCGAACGAGAAGTTCGTCGGAGAGCTCCTCGACGAGGATATCGGTGAGGGAGGGGTGCAGGACGGGGCTGTAATCGGCCATGTAGTCTTCGAAGGTGGAGGTGATCCGTTTGATAGCGAAATCGCCGTACCATTTCTGGGTGAAGAATTCGGGGATGGTGCCGCGGAAGTCGACGGCGAAGATGAGCTCGACGAACTGGGTGAGGCAGTAGGTGCTGAGATCGACGTAGCCGTCGCGCAGGGCCTCCAGTTCCGGGATGGCTCGTGAGGCCATGTATTTCGGGTCGACGATGGTTTCGAAATCGCGTTTGAACCGCGTGAGGTACCCCAACTGGCCGGTTTCGTCGTTGTCGTCGATGCAGGCGATTTGGTCGTTGGCCACGGCCACCAGCCAGTCTTGCAGGAGCTGGAGACCGTCGAGTTGGTCGCCGCCGGGGGCCTTGTATTTCGCGCATTCGTCGTCGATGAGGGCTTGCCAGGCGGTTTGGCGGCCCTTGAGTACCCGGAACATAGCGTCAATGATACCTTCCACCACGTCCGTTCGGGAGGAGGCCCCTGAGGCCATGATCTGCTCGTTCAGCATGCGCCACATGTCCGGGAGGGTCTTGGTGCGGAAACATCCCTCCGGGTTGGTGTCCAGGGAGTCTGAGATGCGTTCCACCAGACCCTTGCGGTCGGTTTCGGCAATGCGGTCTGTCCAGTCCTCCACGGCGCGGATGATGATGTTCTGCCATTGTCGAATGAGCTCGGGCTCGCGGTCGTCGAGGATGTTGGGTTTGAGATCGGCCTGTTTATGGCCGAGTTTTTTCATCTTCTTGTAGTATTTCTCGGTCCAGTGAATGATTGCCAGCAAGTTATCAGCGGGGAGCTCGGGATCATTGATCAGTCCGATGAAGAAGTCGTGCATCAGGCGGTGGTACATCTCCACGTATGTTTTGTAGATATTCCATTTCTTGGGAACCAGGGATTGCATGCCTTGCTGGACGGTGAAGAGGTCGTTGAAGAACCACCGGAAGCTCTTATCCAGGTTGTCCGGATCTCCCAGGAAGTCTTCTTTGGTTGCTTCAAATTGGTTTTGCGCGTAGAACTCGATTGCCTGGAGGAGCTTCTCCTTATACCCTCTTACCGTCTTGGGTCCGACATTCATCGACTTAAACCGATCCGCCAGGTCCTGATGGTCCTTTTGTGCCTCCTGCAGCGCACGAACCGTTTCATCATTCTTCTCCTCGTTCATAACCACCACGGCCAGTCGAACCACCATACTCGGGTTATCCGACTGCACAAGCGGAATGAGATTCATACACGCAGTTCCCAGGTGATCATCAAACCAATCAACCACGGAATCCAGCCCCTGGAAATAATCCATCAACGTCTCCTCGCTACTCGGATCCTGGGCCTTGCGTATCTGATCCATCGCCTCATCGCGGAAATCTCTCAGCTTAGAGATCTGCATATGCGCCCGCAACAGATTCGGCTGGTTTTCCAGATCCTCGTCATCCTCCCTCAACAAGTCCTCGACCAGAGCTAGATCCTCACTGAAGTTCTCCAGCCCCTTCTTCATCGTCAACGTCGCCTCGAAATTCCGCTGCACCTTGGCCAGATTGTCAATCTGCGAGAAGTCCTCCACGCTGGTCTGCGACTCCGCGCACAGCTTGTCGATGCCTTGAAGCTCATCTTTGGTCTTCGAAACCTGCCGCTGACCTTCCGTGAGGGCGTTGATGCTGCGTTGCACCGTCTCGAGTTGATCCCGGAGCCCTTCGCGGAGCTGTGCATCGACGGCGGCTTTCTTGCGCGAGTACTCGGCCTTCAGTCCGGTGATTTTGTCCAGGTCTTCGGGGTGTCGGAGGATATCTTCGAGGCGGGGCATGGCCACCGTGGCGCCGGTGGTATCTTCTCCGCGCGCCATTATCGTGTTTGCTTTTCGTAGCGGAATATTATAGAATAGTTCGCAAACGCAGTCCAACCATTAATGCTCGCAGTCGGGGGCGGGTGGTCTAAAGCTCCGACGGGGGTATACAAGTCGCTCGACGACTTGGAAGCTCCGAGTCACCGTTCACACGCAATTAACCAGGGCCTCTCAGTATGCCAGTAGGCCTAGCACAAGGTCGCAAGTATCTGCAAGATAATAAAAGAACAGGTCACTAGAGAGAGAGAGCGTGACCCCTCAGCCGTATCCCCTCCTAAACGCGCAGCGCTTCAAGTTAGGGTAATCTAGACTCAACAACAAAATCGTTAGCCACATGTCTTGTTCCCACACACAAAAGCCCCAACCAAGCTCACTGATAGCTCAGACTAGCTCGACGGGGGAGAGATAATACCTACCTAGTAGACTGGCAGCTCGTTTCACACGTGGAAGATGTCCCCAGCACACCCGCAATCCCGCCCGCCGACGACGACCAGATGCCGGCAGAACAGGGCCCCCACGTGACACCCCGCCTACGGCATCGGGAATTTTGCGGCCAGTCCAGTCTAGTCCAGCAATCCAGACTTCCTTCGCAAAGACGCTCGGGATATTCGCGATTGACTGAGACTCGCACGCACAAGGGGTCTGTCTCTATCCTCAACCTCCTATCCACCCTCAAACCTATCAATTCGCAATACCTTCGACCTCCTCAACCGCCACGAATCAATCCCTCCCCCCCTCCGAACATCCGGACATATCTACATTCAAAATGAGCTACTTCCGCATCACCCTGGTCCGATCCGCCATCGGTCTCCCCCGTCGATCCAACGATGTCCTCAAAGCCCTCGGCCTGAAGAAGCGCATGGCCACCGTCTTCCACCCCGTCTCGCCGTCCATCGCCGGTCAAATCATGAAAGTCAAGGAGCTGGTGCAGGTCCAGGAGGTCGACCGCAGTTTAACGAAGCAAGAGGTTCACCTGGAGCGCAAGCCTGATCCGGGCTACTACGTTGAGAAGACTTCGGGGGTGGAGTTCAAGGAGACCACTTCCTTGTAAGGCGGTTTTGCTTCATGGCCTACCTACCTACCTACCTTCCCTGTCTTCCCTTCGTCTCTCTTCTTGTGCTATGGACTGTTTTGACTGCGAATGATTTATAAACTTTTTTCTCCTTTTTTTTTGCGACCGGAGTCGGGGTATCGATTTGTTGAATTATCGATTATCAGATATGCTTGGAAATGTCGATTTGGTGGTGGTTTGGGATCTGGCTGGGTTTTTGCTGCCTGGGTTGACTTACCTATTTTGCATCGAGGGTTAAGACCATGTTGAGGTTCGATTCCCCTGTGGAAGTGAAACGCAGACTCGGAGAGCTTCTTCTTGCATGCAGCGGTTTTGTTTTCAATTGGACCCAGGCATCTGTCACGATATGATTTGTGTCGCTGGCTGGGTTGTTTCTGTCTTGCACAATGATGCTTTGCACTGTACTATACTATACACATACTGTTGTCATATGAAACTGGGCATCTACATACACAAAGAATCGAGCCCTGAAGTTATTTTGTTTCGTCGCTAAACAATATGCTTCCTCGGAGAGAAGAATAAGAAAATGCAATACCCAAGCCTATACACCATAACACCAGTGGTCCACTATTTGCAAGGAACGGACCGTACCGGGTCTTTTGCTTCTCAAAGTTTATCAACAATGCAGGTCTTCCGAGTGAGTAACTCATTTAGGCTTTATACAAAGTGTCAAGGAAACCCTCGGCCAGGCGGTTGACGATACTCTTGTCCGGCATGCTGCCAGCCACACCATACAGAGCCGCGGTATCCCCACGCTTGACAACATACGACTTCCCTTGGCGCTTTCTCTCCTCAGCCTTCTCCGACTCCTTCTCAACGGCCTCGGCCACATCTGTTATAAGCGCATCAACGGCAGCAGCAGTGGGGATAGTGAACGCCACGTGGATCGCTGGGGGTGACTGAAGAGCGTTGAGATGCCAGCCCTTCGCAGACAGGCTGTCCGCGATGTCGTAGACATCAACGGCATCGTTCTTGCTCTGGAACGCAACCACACTGACCATGGGCTTACCAACAACTTCCAGGCTCTGCGACAGAACCGGGTGTTCTTTGATCGATGCTTCGAATTTCTTCGCCGCACCCATAATATCAAGACAGCTCTTGATATATCCAGACTCGCCAACGCTCATCAGACTTGCCCAGCATCCCGCAATCAAAGCGCCAGGACGAGATCCTGCCACGGACGGGGATGCATACACACCACCAGACCAGTCGGGGTAGATGAAATACTGGTGGCTGCGGTAGGCCTTGTTGCGATACAGGAGCACTGAGTTGCCCTTGGGCGCGAATCCGTATTTGTGGGTGTCAACACTGATGCTGGTCACGCCCGGGAGGCGGAAATCAAAACCACCCTCTTCCTCATATGGTGAGGCAAAGCCGGCCTTCTTGAGGAATGCAATAACGAAAGAACCAAGGCAGCAGTCAACGTGAAGGGGAATCTTGTATGAAGTTGCAAGTCGAGACAAAGCCGGAATATCATCGACAATTCCATGGGGAAAGTTGGGCGCAGACCCAACGATCAGGATAGTGTTCGAGTTGATCAACCGACGCACGGATGGGACGTGCACCTTGTACTCCGGTGCCGGGCAAGGGACGCGGTGAAGCTTGATCTTGAAGTAGTTGCAAGCCTTATAGAAGGCAGCATGGGCGGTGTCGGGGATGATCCTGATTACCCTATTAGTTTATTGACATGAATTGCATCAAGAAAGCTGACACTCACATCTCTGGCTCCGCTACACCGCGTTCGAGGAAAGCCTTTTGCCGCGCACCCAGGCATGCCATGATAATAGACTCGGTGCCACCACTGGTAGTGACACCCGCACCATCGGAAGGAGCATTGAACAAGGCGAGGACCTATCTCCAGGTAAGCCAATACCCTTGCCTCAGGTTCCGAAGGTAATTACCATAGCCACAACTTCGGCTTCCATCTTGCGGACTCCCGGGAAAACATCCGGGTGGATGGGGTTTGCAACACCGAATTGACCGAACGCCTCTGCCTGGAGCTTCAGGAGATCCTGTCCACCATGATACACGGCACCACTAACGCGACCGTCTTCCCAGCGCGTGTGTTCCATACCCGCCAGCTTGTCGAGCTCGGCGCGAACCTGCTCGGCTGTCCATCCTTCCTTGGGAAGATTCAGATACCTTGTGACACCAGGGCCACTCGCAACGAGTTTCGACTCTAGATTCTCGATGGCCGCAGAGACCTGTTTATCGACCTGGCCACGAACTCCGGGGAACCGCAAGAAGATGGAATAGAGACGGAGGCGGATGGAGGCGTAGACATTGCGGATGCTGCCGAAGATACCATAGCCCCGGACAGAGTAAAATGTTTTGCGAACGTAGCGAAGTATGAAGAGGATGAACACTATATTGCGAATACTATGAATCGCGTGAATGGTTAGTTAGTCATAAAACAATCGAGGTCTGGGGCCACGAAATGCCCGAAGGACGAGTGAGCCGCGCGGGGGCGATGGGATGTCATTCGTCCACTTACAGATCCAGATGCAAAGCCGCCAGCTGCGTGCTGGGGGCCCTGCTGTAGCCCAGCAGTTTGCTCTGCAGAGCGACCGGGATGAGGGATGAAGCCATTCTTGCAACAAGAATAAACGAGAGAGAGTGCAAGGTCGGATGAGGGTGCGACGACCTCGAGGAGACGAAGAGAGAGAGAGGGAGGGAATCCGGCGGACTGGGGAGGGCCGGTCGGGTCGGATGATGCAGGCAGCTGGAGCGGGCGATAAGACCGCCGCCGCCCGGGCGGCCTGCCTCGGTTCCCACATGCGCCCGCGTCGCATTCCCCCAGTCGCATCCAGAACTACACTACGTTGTTGTACTTGAGTATGTCCACTACAAATATCCTGGCCAGTGGCTACCTCTTGAATAAGATCAAAGTGACTCTAAATTTGTCATCCTATATTTGTAGGAAATGTGATGCACTGGGCATCAAGAACTGCGTATGTACAGGGTCCAACCGAAAGGACCAAGGGCTCTCTTAACACCGACCTCCCCTTCTTTTCATCAGATAATGAAAACTTTTAAAAACCCCGTAGAAACCGAACAAACATCCTGGGACACATAACATCCAATCATGAAATGAAATGAAACAGCAAAGGAAAACGTCTTCCGCAAAGGGAGCCGCTAAAAAGGTATGATCAAAGCTCTAGCAAGATATCGACGGCATATTCCAATCGGAATAGATGCAAATGGAAAGAAAGAAAAAAAAACCACAGCGGTAGTATGGGTGCCAAGTGGTCTAGAGAGCAGCACTGCCCTGAGCGGCCAACTCCTTCTCCTTGGCAATGAACTGAGCCTGCTCATCGGCCGTGAGGTCAAGGAGGGGCTTGTTCTCTCCAGACTTGATGTTGCGGTAGTAGGCGCGGATTATACTGTCAGCATCATCAACGGCGATGGGGCGGATATCGGCCAGAGCCTTGATCTTGGCCGTGCACTCCTTGTACTGGTCATCCGTCATCTGGATGTTGAGCTGCTGGGCACGCGACTTGATGGCGTTCCAGCCGGTCAGGCGGGAAGCAAAGTGAACGTATCTGCTCATGCCAAAGTCGGCAGGGTTGATGATCTCGTAGGTGCTGGGGTTGTTGAGGATAGCCTTGGCGTGGATACCGGCCTTGTGGGTGAAGGCACAGAAACCGGTGATGTAGTTGTTGAAGGGGATGTTGACCTCAACAGCCTCGGCGACGAGGTCCTCAATGTCCTTGAGTTTCTCGAGCTTGTACTTGCTCTTGACGTAGTCGCGGTCGGCGACCATCATGCGAGCCATGAGACCACCCAGAGGAGTGATACCGTTGCGCTCACCAATACCGAGAACGGAGGTATCAATGTGGGTGGCACCAGCCTCCAGGGCGCAGTAAGCGTTGGCAATTGCACAACCAGTGTCGTTGTGGAAGTGAGTTTCAATGTCACAGCTCACGACACCTCTCAGGACACGGACAAGCTCGTAGACCTGGCGGGGGGAAGCACATCCGACAGTATCGGCGATACCGACACGGTTGACACCAACCTTGTCGACGGCAGAGTAGATGGAGAGGAGGTCAACGAGGTCAGAACGGAAAGAGTCCTCGCTGGAGAAACGGATCTCAATGCCCTTAGACTTAACGAACTCGATGACTTCGATGGCGGTGTTCTTGATGTAGGTCATATCCTTGCCGTGGGAGTGCTCACGGAGGTAAGAGGACGTTCCAATAACGACGTCGCTGCACAGGGTTGTCAGGGTCAGGACATCAAAAAACCACTAGGCAGGGATTATCACTTACACTCCATCGACACCAGTCTCAACAGCAATCCTGGCATCGTCCATGTGGCAGCGGATGTGGGTAAGGATCTGATTGGATATTAGATTCCGGGTGTGTATAAGGATCGCTGCATGCGGGTTCGACGTACCTTGGCCTTCAGGCCAAGCTTGCAGATAGCCTCACAGTCCTTTCTGGACTGCTCCGAAGCGCAGGGGCTGGTAAGCTCGATCTAAGATCGGTAGTCAGTGCATGCCCATAATAGATATCTCGGCCACATCCACCAGCTATGACTCACGTAGTCCACACCGAAGTCGTCCAAAGCCTTGGCGATTTCGATCTTCTTCTCGGTGTCAAAGAAAGCGTTGGCGAACTGCTCACCCTCACGCAGGGTACTCTCGATGATCTTAAAGCGCGAGACATTGCTCAGGAAGTCGGTAACGCCGACGTTGTGGCCGTAGGGGTTACGGGAGACGGAAGGGTGGGGGTTCTGGCGAGTCTCGACGGCAGTGAAGCCGGGGTGTTCACCTAAGGAATTAATTAGTACTGCAACTGGCGCTGAATCGCATGAAATATATTGAACCATACCGTTGACGCCATTGGCACCGTTGGCGTGCCCATTGGGCTCGTTCTCTGCACCGGGGCACATTGTGAAAGGGACGATGGTGGGGTAGTAGCTAGATGGATAGTATAGAGAGAAAAAGAAAGAGCTGCGGGAGTCGGGATGGTTAGAACAGACGGATCCACGGGGGAGAAGTATAAATAGGAAGAGGGCTAATACTGACAGCTAGGGCCGCGATTGAGTCACGATCGATTTATATGGGAGAAAGTACTGAAGGGAAGCAGGGAAGAGTCATAGGCCCAGGAGAAAGAAAGGCGGGTGGAGTTTAAGAAGGCGGGCGGTCTACTGTGGTACTGTCTAGTCATCAATCGCAGGCTATGACTCTTCTCTGCCTCGGACGGGCCCTCCTTGCGGCAACGACGAAATTTTCACTCGCCGACCGCGCTGGGCCTGTCCTCTTTTTTTGCCCTCTTTCCCTGGCTCTGTGGGGAACCTGGACCGTTCGCTGCGCATCCGGCAGCCCCAAGAGGATCATTCCCCAGTCGGTTGGAGGCGGTTTGGCCAATACGCGGCGGTCATTACCATTATTAAGGTCCCTCTATCCTCCAACTGGTCGGCCGCATCTCTGCTACGGATTTGCCACTGAGGGCATACGGTCCCGGTCACGAGCAACGCAACAACATGTGCAACTGGCGCAGGTTTGGCTGGCTCAAGTTCATCAATCGAAGATCTTCGTTTAGGCATCCTATCACTGTTACAGGGGGCTTTTCCACCCCTGTGGTGAGGGTTTTGTCTCTAGGGTTCTCTGCTGCTAGTAAGGACTGGGTTAGACGGACCCGACATCGGCCGGTCGCCATCCTCCCGATAGCGCCGCGACACTCACGTAAGTACCTAAGGTGGTCACTTACGGTGACGTTACCGATGGCCGCGTCGAGATGGCAACCAAGCCTAGATGGCTTTAAATTGATAATCAACCCTCTCCCGGTGTCTCTACAACCTCGCCATTGGTGAATCCCCTGCGCTTGTCTCCAAGAGACTTGGTGCCCCTATCTGATAGACTGAATAAGGCGAACCAGGGTCGTGACTAAGGCAGCACCCTCTCCCGGTCGCTTTGTTGCTCGCAGGCCTTCGGGCTTGAGTCACCCACGTCAGAGCTTTCCGATACCGCCCAGGATTTCCATTTCCTGGTCTTTCGTTGGCCGGGCGCCTCCCTTTGGACAGTAATCTGATTTCCCCATTGGGATATCTTCGGGCGATCAGAGTCCTGCACCGCTGATAGCACTAATCTCCTTGTGGCATGGCCCAAGGAACCATGCCTGATGCGGCTTGCCAGATTCATCATCTCAATCCTTCATGGTACTCTAGTTGGTGAACTAGCTGGTAGTTGCAGGTATGCCATAGCAACTATAAACTGCTTAAACATGCTCTTACGTGGTTCATGTTTTCGACCAAGAAGGCATAGGGTCATACAACTGCATATACTTATGGACAGGCCATCGTTGCCTTTGCTCAAAGGAGTGGCCGAGGGTAATATACTACATACATTGTCGGCATCATTGCTCGTGCTCCCAATCAGCCAACACCGCATTGTTCAATCTAAATAATATCACACTAGCAGACCATTTTACAAAACAATCATTAGGCATATCAATCCTATGAATGTAGTCTGACAACAACAGCAACACCAACAACAGAAAAGACATGGATCCTGTTCTCACTACATTCACACCGTAGTAGAAACAGTTCACAGCCTCCAACTCTTCAACTTCGACGAATCCCGTTTGAATGCCAAACTGGGACTGCGCTCAAGATCGCCATACTGATCGGGGTGGGCCGCTTCGGAGATGCCCGATTCAAACTCATCACTGTATTTCTTCAGCGCCGAGGAGCAATCCGAACCGTTGCGTTCTCCGCTGCGGCGTCCTAGGCGCTGGGTCTTAGACTTTGCGATCCCGTAACCCCCATTGCCCAGATCAATCCGTCTACTTTCCCTCATACCGAAGTAAAGACCTGCCACAACAAATATCACAACGCTAAGGCTTACTGGGAGACCAATATACAGGGCGAGCTTGTTGAAGCGCACACGAGGGGGAGGTATGCGATGCTCCACTGGTTTAGGATAAAGGGTGATTGTTGGACCCCGACGGGCATTTGCTCGTTTGTCTGATATGGAATCTAACTCGATGATGTAAAGTGTCAAGAGGTTTCGCTGCTTTCCTTGAAGCCAGTCTTGGCGCATATGAATGTGAGTATAGCCGTAGCTATTATCGGTCTTTTCAGAGGTAAACGCCGAGTCGCCCTCGGAGGAGTCGGAATATCGCAACTCGATGGTAATAGTGGAATTCAGGGGATAGAGGTCGGCGTTCCATGTAACGTAGTACGTCCCATCCACTGTCACATTCGCACCATCTTCAGGAAGACAGAATGGACGGGAGGGACCATGGGTGTTAGTACAGATGGGAAAGTCGCCTGGTGATACCGTGGAAGCGCGGCTGTGGAGGACCACCGTTTGGTTTGCTAGAGACCTATTTCCCCAGGCCGTTCCTGTTACAGGGGCAAGGAGGAGCATGTCAGAGACGGCAGCGATGTATCTTCAGTGGATGAGCGGTTCTTCTAGAGAGTGCCCACCATGAATACCAATGCCATCCTCTTCTCCAGCAACACGGCCAATGCCGCTAGCGAACAAGCTTGTTGCTGCAATCGCGACGAATAGAAACCAGGGGCCTAATCTCCGCCAGGGGTGGGATATGTTCATGATGAATGAGGTGCAAGAGCAATCCAATCACGGGATACCGTTGATATAGTACGCAGTATACCTAACCTAACACGAGTGAAAAGTACTCCGTAATGCACTTGATGATGATATTAAGTGTAAGACTGAGTGTTTCGGTCATTGAAAGATGTAGATGGTAGTACAGTTGTATGATACCAGGATAGATGCAGGGAATATAATGTTATGATGCTTCTACTACCTGTTAGGGAAATAGCGTGGCAGCCAGTATGCCTTCCTTTTCCAGTGGCATGGTGGCTGTCAATGTAAACAGTAAACATAGTACTATCTAGACGTAACCTACCTAGTAGTCCAAGGTGGGTAGGTAGCACGAAATTCCCATAATGCACTGAAAAAAAACACCGATCGGAATGACCAGCTGCTTAATTCATACAAGCAATCAATGAATTTGATACCTCGTGCCTAGGTACTCCGGAGGTTGTGGTGAAATTGCCCCCTGGGAGGAGGTGTCTGACCATTTCTGTTTCAACCATCTTAGTAATACGCGGCATCAATAATACCAGTGTTGGTGAACCTCGCCCCCCGCCAAGGAGTAAACAAAACACCGCGCAGTCGCAGCACACCCAGATGCCTTAATCAACCGACGCGTCGAAGTAGCTAGAGGGATCGGTATTCATTAGTTTCAATAGATCCACGACCATGCCTTTGCTTCTCCTAGTCCTGGGATCGAAGGATGGGGACTTCCAGAAGTGCGGCTTCCCCACTCCCGGCGCTGCTGGATCTCCGGCCTGCCGTTTAGAGTTAGGCCACCTGTCGCGGACACTTACGTCTATCGTGGCTGTTTCACTCTACTTCATCCTAAGTGCCTGTCTCTCCCCAAGCTGCCTGCTGTCCGTACTTTGGCCTCAGAAAATCATCTTTTCTTTCCAAAGTGCGCCCTTCGCTTCAATAACAGCTCAGGTTTGTCATCCCCTCGAGTTTTTATCATCTTTGATGGATAGATCTCCCGATCCCTAGACTGACCACGCGTCTTCTTTGCTGGTAGCATCATGCGCTTCATCCAGGCCGTCGCCCTCCTCCCAGCTCTTGCTGTGGCCCAGGAGCAGGTTCCCCTTGGGGACCGTGTTCAGGGTTGGTTCAACAAGGCCAAGTCTTACTTGCCTACTGCCACCCCGGTCGTTCCCGCTGCGGTGGTTGAGAAGGTGGTCGAGAAGGCCAAGGTCCAGGAGTTGAAGACCGTCGCGTCCGTCAACCTGACTAACTGGCAGACCATCCTGGAGCCAGCTTCCGAGCCCCAGGACCTGCTGGTATACGTCACGGGTGGAAACAAGACTTGCTTCGGTCGCTGTGCTCAAGCGGATCAGTCATTCAATGTAAGAAAGCCCCAGAAAAGGGGGCGAAAGCGTGCCCACATCAAATATTAATGACGGTCGCTAATATGATCCGCCTGTTCAGGAATCCGTGCTCCTGTTCTCCGCTGATCCCACCTCCCCCAACCTTGCCACGCTGGACTGTGAGTCGAACCAGGTCCTCTGCTCTGCCTGGGGTGCTGGTTCTCCCTCGGTCTTCTACTTCCAGGTCCCCCAGGCCCAGCTTGGCGAGGAACGCCCGACCACCACTCTCCACACTGTCCATCTGAACTCGACCACTGTGACCCCTGAGACTATCTTCAAGGTGCACTCTGAGAAGGTTTACGAGACCGAGCCTGCTTACGAGGGTGCCCTCCACCCCACCGATGGCTGGCTTGCCCAGAACGGACTCCTGCTCCCTCTCGGATATGTCATCTATGGATTCTCTGCGATCCCTAGCTGGCTCTTCATGATCGGCATCAGCTTCTTCAGCCGGACCTTCATGTGAGTTCAACCCTTTCCCCGTCTTGCGACCGGTTGCTCATGATTTTGCGCAGGAGCCGTCGGATGGGAAATGTCGGCGCCCCGGCCCAAAATGCTCCTTCTAACTAGACGTCGCTGTTCATGGGACGATATTAGCGTTTCAGTTTAGCATGATCAGGGATGTATATATAATGAAATAGCAGTATGCCTATCAGGCCAAATTGGATTATGCTTAGTTTGGGTTATTAGTCTTCCTTGTTGCTATGTTTTTTCCCATCAAACTCAAACCCCCTCCATAATTTTGCTACCGTGACCCTCCTCTACATAAACCCCTCTGTATTTTTACCCGACGGTGCATCTGCATAAATGCACCCCATAAGCAGCACCTAAATATTAGGCAGGCAAGCAAGTAACCCACCCGCGGTGGCGGCTACCTCCTGTAGCCATCGTGGTAGCTACCTTACCTCCAGCGGCCCGCTAACGTCACCGCCGCGCCTAGCAGTCGATCAATCCATCCAACCGCCGCCCATCGCAAAACCAATCACCAAACCCAACCCGACTCAACCAACCACCTCCCTCAAAATGGCCGATCTAGACCGCACACCCCCCTCGACGGCGGCCTACGTGGTCGCCACGGCCATCCTCGCCGGAATCACAGGCTACTTCATCGGCCAAGGCAGCTCCCTGGGGCTCTTCTCGACGAAAGAAAAAGAAGGCTGGCCGAACAGCTACAATGTGAAGGTGCACCGGGATTCGTCCGACGAGGACTACGAGTCCTCCGAGGAAGAGGAAGAGGAGAGCGAAGACGAAGGCGACGGCAGCGAACTCGCCAGCTTCGACCAATCCGCCGAAGAAGTGAAGTTGGTTCTGGTGGTCCGGACGGATTTGGGTATGACCAAGGGTATGTCTCTCTGTCTGTCTGTCTGTCTGTGTTGCATGCATTGCATCTCTCCGGGGTGGATCGAATAGATCCGACCTGTTTGATTTTTATGCTTGGTTGTCGCGTCATGCAAGAGGCTAATCGATGGGGCTTTGAAAACCACATAGGCAAAATCGCCGCGCAATGCTCGCATGCTACGTTGGCGTGCTACAAATACCTCGTCGCTCATACCCCGGGATCGTCGATGCTGCGCCGCTGGGAATCACAAGGACAGGCGAAGATTGCGCTGCAGGTGAAGTCCGAGGAGGATATGGAGGAGATGCAGGCGAAGGCGATTAGCCTTGGACTTTGCGCCAGGGTCATCACGGATGCTGGACGGACGCAGATTGCCAGTGGGAGTCGGACGGTGCTGGGTGTTTTGGGCCCGAAGAGTGTGGTGGATGGTGTTACGGGACATTTGAAGTTGCTGTAAATGTATTCTTTGATGGGTTGTGTGATATCGGAGCATGAGGTTGGTTGACTACCATGTGTCTGGCCGGAGACACGGGTTTGGCAGCATTTTTTTTTCTCACGCGCTTTTCTCACGCGCGCGCGAGATGGCAGCGATGCTGGAATATAATTTCTCGAGCCGTGAGAATATCACGAACACGAATTAAATCGTCATGATAGACAATTATATCCCCCATCATGCGTCTGTACTTTCGTACTAGATGCGCCTTTTTTTTGTGGAATTTACGAATCAGAGCCACGCCCAAACGCTCTAGCATCTACAAACATCATGGTAAACTAAAAAGAATGTTGGCTAGTCATGGTTATTCCCTAACCTCATCGGCCGACGGCCAGATCGGTAAAGAGAGTAGGAATATGACGCCGTCAGCAACCGGGAATTCCAGCCGAGCTCACCATGTCAAGAACAAGGGAGCTCAAGACCAGACTGACACCCAGCGCCAACTTTTAATCTGAGATCTGTCGACCGGAAATATAAGACCACCCATAGAATGATGGCTCCTTAAGTCGTCGAACTGTACAGCAATCAACCGAAACACAGGAGCAAGCCCCCATGAACAGGATCGCTGTACACAGATCCGTGTTTGTCTGTTCATGAAGAAGAAAAGAAAAAAAAAGAAGTTGAAAAAGTCGGCGCTGCAGCCTTTTATGGGCGCCGCCAAGCTCGCGCTAAGGATTTGTCGCGCTAAACCTTACCGAGGAAGCAGCGAATTATGTAAGTGTCGGGCTGGCTGGCTGCGCTCTCGCCGCCGCCGCTGGCTGGGCGGGAGGGCCGATACTACGATCGATCTTGTCTACCGCAAACCAAGTCTTCTTTTCGATCACCCACCACCCTCCACCCACCCATCGTCTGCTATCCATCCTCTCCGCGTCTGAATCTCACCGTCTTATTGCCCAAGATGGCGGACGCTGTTTCGATCGAGCAGAACAACAAAATCCGAGCAGCGCTCGGATTGAGACCCCTCCCTGTACCCGGCGCCGACCACGACGACTCGGACTCATCCTCCGAAGATGAAGACCCCGCGAGCACCCTAGAGTCGCGTGAGGCGATGGCATCGGAAAATTGGAAAAAAATGCAAGACGATGCCGAGGCGAAGCGGAAACGGGAGGAGAGAAACGCTGCTATCAAGCGGGCACGTGACCTGGCTCAGAGAGATGCAAAGCTTGAAGGAGCGACGCTTGGAGAGGCCGGAGGCGCAGAGGATACCAAGTCCTGGCTGATGCAGGCGAAGAAGCGACAGAAAAAGATCGAAAAAGAGCGGGCGCGCAAGCTGGCCGAGGAGCTGGAAGAGCGTGAACGTGCGGCGGAATATTCGGCGGCGGACCTGGCCGGTATCAAGGTTGGACATCAAGTTGGTGATTTCGATGGAGGCGAGGATCATGTTCTTACGCTGAAAGATACGACGATCGATGAGAATGAAGAGGAGGGCGATGAGCTCGAAAATCTTGATCTCAGGGAGAAGGAGAAGGCCACAGAACGGTTGGAGTTGAATAAGCGGAAGCTTGCCTATGACCCTACGGAAGAAAACTCTGGTATCCTAGCCCAATACGACGAGGAGATTGACGGCAAGAAGCGGAAGCGATTCACACTGGATGCGAAGGGATCTACTGAGGAGGAACGGGAAGCCAAGCGGCAGGAGGTCACCGATAAGTTGAAGAAGAACATTGTCAGTCTGGACTTCGAGACTGAGACACCGGGATCCGACTACATGGATATAAGCGAAGTGAAGATCAAGAAGCCAAAGAAGAAGAAGGCTAAGACTACCAAGCGGAGGGCGGTGCTGGATGATGAGGATTTGGATCTTGCGGCGGAGTCGGCGGGTACACCGAACGGAAACGCGATGGATGTTGACACTAATAATGGAGTACCGGTCCCAGCACCTGCCCCCCGGAAGTCGGCTAGTGGGGATGTCTCGTTTGTGGATGATGATGATCTCCAAGCTTCCCTCACTCGCCAGAGACGCGCCGCGTTCAAGAAGCGGCAAAAAGTGCGCCCTGAAGACCTTGCCCGACAGCTTAGAGAAGAAGAATCTCAGACACCGATGGAAGTCGGCACTCCTGATGGGAACGAGGACGAGCCTGGCCTAGTGATCGACGAGACTTCCGAGTTTGTCTCCAACCTACAAAAACCTACCCTCCCCGAGCGCCGTGAGAGGGAAACATCGACCCCTGCCGAAGATTCCCGTGCCAAGAGCGAAGGCCCCGACGTCAAGGACGAACCCGAAGATGCCGGTGATATCGATATGGAGCGGACATACAATGATATTGAGGATGAGGAGGATTTGAAGGAACGGATCAGACATGACGAGGCTCAAGCTCAGCAGCATATCAGTACTACTGGCTTGGAAGAAGAGGCTACGCTGGATCAAGGTCTCGGTGCTACACTGTCTATGCTGAAACAACGTGGTTTGGTGAAGGGATCCGACGCTGCCGATCAGAATTCCCTACACCGTGATCGCCACCACTTCCTACAGGAGAAGAATCGCCTTGAGTCTGAGGCCGAGAAACGCGCTCGCCACCAGCGTGAGCGTGATCGAGCCTCGGGCAAACTGGACCGGATGTCTGCGCGGGAGAGAGAAGAGCATGCCCGCTGGGAGAACAAGCAAAGAGACCAGCAGGATGCGCGCCACATGGCGGAAGTGTTCAACCGGGAATACAAGCCCGATGTGCAGCTCAAGTACGTGGACGAGTATGGTCGGGCGATGAACCAGAAGGAAGCCTTCAAGCACCTCAGTCACCAGTTCCACGGCAAGGGAAGCGGCAAGATGAAGACGGAAAAGCGACTGAAGAAGATGGAGGAAGAGAAGAAGCGCGAGGCGATGAGCGCCTTGGACAGCAGTCAGCACACGGGCATGAACAACGCCATGGGCGCGACTGCTCGCAAGAACCGCCAGGCGGGCGTGCGACTGGGCTAAGAGTAACGCTACTCGCTCAGACTCTTGTAATAGACGACCTTCACTTACTTCCTTTTTCTGGCATTTCATGGGATTGGGTTCGCCCTAGGCTACGTTACGTTGTACAGATTATACCATACCACAAGAACTCGCATACATATCCATTATCATATCACATCCTTCTATCCGTTTCGGCCCAGTGGAAGGAACGCGGGATCTCAATTCCTTCGTGGGATTATGGGTAATTGATAGGAGGTACATCGACAACCCCACTGCACGGCGTCCTTACTACTCCGTAGAGCTCCGTAGAGAGAGTGAGGGTAGGCGGAGAACTTGGGGTGTGGGGAATTTAACCGAGGCCGAGTGATTTGTCCGACAAGGCAATGCCGACCTTGAGGCGGCGCAACCACGGTCACTAGTCCGGCGTACCGGGGGCTGGAGGACCAGACACCCAGAATTGAGGTCTGGGCCTCCGCGACCGTAGCATCCTCGACCAACAACCTCCTTTGTCCGTTTGTGCTGGTGGGATGGGGAGATATAAGGTTCGGGGAGACTGCGAAGCTCCCGATGGAGGACGGGCTACCCCAACT
This sequence comes from Aspergillus ellipticus CBS 707.79, assembly GCA_003184645.1. Classification (NCBI taxonomy): domain Eukaryota; kingdom Fungi; phylum Ascomycota; class Eurotiomycetes; order Eurotiales; family Aspergillaceae; genus Aspergillus; species Aspergillus ellipticus. Next base: position 80,853 of record KZ825840.1, on the reverse strand, counting down.
CCTCGTGAGGGGAAGCACACCTCAGGCCATTGATTGCATCGTTGCATCGTTGCCGGCCTCACAATTGTGGGCCTCGATACTCAATCAGTTCACCGGGCGCGGGACGGGCTTGTCGTGGCACGATCAGGAATGGCAATCATGCTGCTGTTGATGACATCGACTCCATAATTGTATAATGCTATACCATGCCTGCGGCCGGGATGGCCACGGGTGCAGGCATGGTAATGGTGGTAGAAACCTAGTACTCAAGTATAGATATAAATGTAGAGGCCGGCCAGACCGGGCAGCAACAACGCCCGCCGGGATGGAAACCGGGAGGGGGACACCCAGGCGCACAAGACCGCACAAGACCGCACGAAGCGGCCCCGATGAAGGAAGCGACGGCCAGCTCTTGCCCGAAGGAGGCAGGCCAGCGCAGATGCGGAGGACGTGGCCAATCCGAAGCCGCCCGCGTTGCTCCCCGAAAACTCCCTAGCTAGTGCCCATGAGTTAAAAATAAAATACGCAACTCGCCTCGCCGCCGCCGACTTGTCCGTCCTTCCTGCACGTCCATCCATCATTTATCTAATTGATCGCCTGCTGCTGTCCCGACAGCTCCTGTGATCCGCTTCTTTCTTCGCTTCCTCTCCTCCCTGGTTTTGGGTGCTTGCTTCATCTTCCTCTTGGACTCTCTCTTCTCTGTCCTCCACCCCCATCTTCCCCCCCGTCCGCCATGTTGTCCACCCTCAGAGTCGCCAGCCGTAAGGCTGCTTCGCGTGACGCTAGTACGCGCACCGTCCTTGTCGGCGCCAGGCATGCATCCGCCTGGTCCAACGTTCCCCAGGGTCCTCCCGTAAGCTCTCCCATGGACCAGTGCTTCCATTGGGATGCAATTGCTGACCCATTGGGTGTTTAGGATGCCATCCTGGGTATCACCGAGGCCTTCAAGGCCGATTCCTTCAAGGAGAAGATCAACCTCGGTGTTGGTGCTTACCGTAGGCATTCCCTCGCCCCCCTCACAGTCGCTGTCCGCCCAATGCACAACGAGCAGCTTTGACGCCGCGAAGGTCGCTGACGTGGATATCTCTGAATAGGTGACGACAAGGGCAAGCCCTACGTTCTGCCTTCCGTCCGCGCTGCGGAGGACAAGGTTGTTGCCACTCGTTACGACAAGGAATACGCTGGCATCACCGGCATCCCTGCTTTCACCAAGGCCGCCGCTGAGCTGGCCTACGGCTCCGACTCCGCCGTCCTCAAGGAGGACCGCCTTGTCATCACCCAGACCATCTCCGGTACCGGCGCCCTGAGAATCGGCGGTGCTTTCCTCCAGCGCTTCTACCCCAATGCCAAGAAGGTCTACCTCCCCAACCCCAGCTGGGCCAACCATGCCGCAGTCTTCAAGGACTCCGGTCTGGAGGTCGACAAGTACCGCTACTACAACAAGGACACCATTGGCCTCGACTTCGATGGTCTGATTGAGGACATCAAGGCTGCTCCCGAGAACAGCATCATCCTCCTCCACGCCTGCGCCCACAACCCTACCGGTGTCGACCCCACCGAGGCGCAATGGCGCCAGATCAGCGATGTCGTCAAGCAGAAGGGACACTTTGCTTTCTTCGACATGGCCTACCAGGGCTTCGCCAGTGGTAACGCTGACCGCGATGCTTTCGCCCCCAGACACTTTGTGAAGGAGGGTCACAACATCGCTTTGTGCCAGAGTTTCGCCAAGAACATGGTAAGGTTGACAAGCCTTGTTGTGGTGATTGAGTATTAACGGAGTTGTTGTATAGGGTCTGTACGGTGAGCGTGTTGGTGCCTTCTCTCTGGTCTGCGAGTCTACCGAGGAGAAGAAGCGCGTGGAGTCTCAGATCAAGATCCTCATCCGTCCCTTCTACTCGAACCCCCCCATCCACGGTGCCCGCGTCGCCTCGGCCATCATGAACGACCCCGCTCTCAACCAGCAGTGGCTGGGTGAGGTCAAGGGCATGGCTGACCGCATCATCGAGATGCGCGCTCTCCTCCGCAAGAACCTGGAGAACCTTGGCAGCAAGCACGACTGGTCCCACATCACCAGCCAGGTAGGTGTTGGCATGCGAGCATGAGAGTGGGTGAATCAATGCTAACACCTTTGATAGATCGGCATGTTCGCCTACACCGGTCTCAAGCCCGAGCAGATGGATGCTCTGGCCAAGGAGGTATGCATAACTCTAGTCGACGCCATGATCTACGCACTAACTCTTCCTAGCACTCCGTCTACGCCACCAAGGACGGCCGTATCTCCGTGGCCGGTATCACCTCCGGCAACGTCCAGCGTCTTGCCGAGTCCATCTTCAAGATCACCGGTTAAGCGGGCAGCCAGGGAGGAGGCCGTTTGCTTATATCCGTAGATCTACCTGGGATCGGATCCCATTGTACTGATATCCATGTGTTACATTAGCATATCTAAGCAATAGTTTGAACGACATGTTTTTGGATGATGATGATGATGACTTACTTGCCTGGCCACATGACTTGGAGTCGACCTGTAATAAATCCGGGACCGACCAATTGGTCGGTCTGCATAATCACTTGCAGCCCAGGGCGACGACGCGGCAGTTGAACCCCATCCACAGGTCATAAATCGCGGAGAGGGACCACCAGCTGTCGCCAGTCGCCACACCAACGCACGAGACAAACGAGCATCTAGCGGTGTAGCCGATCACACCAGCCACCACGGGAAGAATGAGCTGGCTCGCAGGAAGGATTGGGCTACGGAGCGCGTCCGCGGACGTAAGTAAGTAGGTAATGGCTCTCCGCGTCAGCAGACTTGATTTAATCAAGTATTATTGCACCCATCCGATACGACCTCGCCAGCCTGGAATCGCAGAACTGGGTTTCGAACGGGCGAACGAACGGACGGACGCGAATCCAGAGTTCTCCGTCCGTAGCGATAGCATTGTTGCAACGAGGACCACCGTACTACCCCTGAGTCATGGGGCTATATCGGGCACTTTCATCCGAGATCAGTAGATCGCATCTTTACCCTGAAACGCCCACCACACTTTCCCGGGCAGACAGGCACCAGCACCATCTGGTGATGCTGAATGGAATGGGTAGATGGATCTCATACGATACGGAGAACAAACCTCTCATATTGCTCTACTCCGTACCTACTTAGGTACTAGTAGGTAGGTACTCTCCAGGCTAAACAAACCCCTATAGTATCGAAGTAATCTACCCCGTACTCCGTCCGGGAACAATAACAAAACACCCGACTTCCCTTCCCTTCCCTTGCCCCCCCTCCTCTCCTAGTTCGGTGGGCCTCCGCCGTTCCGGCCTTCATACTATATCTATCGTTGGTGTCAGTTCCGAATGTATGATCCACCACAGCCACCAGCCCGTCAGTCAGTCAGTCAGTTACTCCGGTAACTAGGTACTGTCTCCATAGCAGTCCAGTCTTCTTTTTACTATCCGCCCACTCTGCTCAGATACCTAGGCATTGCAAGTGTACTCCGCATCCACGGAGTACGTACTGTCGATATTGAATTCTCGTATACGTTGAGTTAGCTCGGCTTTCTAGTGCGAATACGGTCTCCTTCTTGGGTGGGCTGGCCGTGTTCTAGAACCTTGTCCCAGGATTGACTACGTCTAATGCGTCTAGGTAGTATATTTCTGCCAGGACTCTACCCATGGAGGGGGAGGTAGGTACCTTGAGTACCTAGGTAAGTTAGGTAGGTAATATGTATGTACGTATGTATGGAGATGTAAGTAAGAAAGAAAGAAAGAAAGAAAGTAAGCACCTTTACCTTTTACCTTTTTTGCCTACTTAGGTACTAACTCACTGCCTACCAAGAACCTCACCTGATCCGGCGTAGCGTACTAGCGCGGCTGAGTCGTTTGTACGACTCTAATTGTCTATCCCCCTACATTCTCTCTGATGATTCTGCTGACTGAGAGTGAGCTACTTACTGATACGAGTCAGGTACATACCTACTTACTAGTTATCTACCTACGCGGCACCTAAGTAAAGTTAAGTAGAGTAGAGTAAGGTACTACTAGGTTAAACCAGGTTGGTTACTATGGGCTGTATGCAGCATGCACCCCATGAATACATGTATGGCCCTAAATTCTTCAGTAGTGACTAAGATACCTACCGTAGGTACCTAGGCCCCATACCTATTCTGGGCAGTAGTAGTACCTGCCTACCTGCCTGCCTGCTTGCCTGCTTGCCTCGCAAGTATCTATCTAGTGGCAGGTCGTAAAGTAAAGTAAGTCGCAAGTTCGCAAGCGCCCATCGCGGACGAGGCGCAGGGCTGCCTGCCTGCCTGCCCTGAAGGCTTGGACAGCCGAGCAACCGCCTGATCGCAGATCGCGCGGATGGCGGAGTATATGCCCATTTTAGTAGCCGAGAGCAGGTGCTGCTTGCTTGCTTTGCTTTGCTTTGCTCAGCGTGCTTACTGTCGTAGTACGTACGGAGACCTACCTTACCATCCTACTTACCGACCGACCGACCGACCGACCTACTACTCCGTAGTAACTAACGTAGTGTGGTCAGGGCTATGTTACCTACCTACCTAACCTAACCTAACCAACCTGGGTGTTATTTATAGTACTTACCTAGGCAGGCACGGAGTACTTAACCGCAACCCTTTTTTTGGTTGGAATGTGCTCGGTAAGTAGATAGTGGATCGGGAACGGTGAGCCGGATCTTCGACATGGGAGAAAGAGGAGGGGGGGGGGATTGGCAATCGTCTGGGTAGTAGATTGGGTGGTGCGAGGGAGTTCAGGAACAAAAAGTACGGAGTAGGTAAGTAACAGGGGAGGGGGATAGGGGGTAATGGCTATGGGTATGGGCTGTGCTGTGGTGTGGTTCTTTGTATGGGGGGTGAGACAGGGGTAAAGATGGTTCCTAAGATAGCAGGTATCTAAGTATGGGTGCTGGGTACGGGGGTTTGGGGCTGGGGGGGGAGGTTTCGCACGTTTCAGCTGGGCTAGGTACCCTAGGTAGGTAGGGACCTACCTAACTAAGTACTACCTACCTAGGTAGGGTCCTGCTGTGTATGGCTAGGTGGGTGATTGGGAGTTTCACTGCAGCGTTGATGGGAGCTATCTACGACGGTGGCAGCTAGTAAATGGGGTGCCTAAGGGTAGGTACCATGTATGTACTACTCCGTAGGTACCTAGGTAGTAAGTGCTAGGGAAAGGGGGAGGAGAGATATCCGATGGAGGAGTTATGTGGGGATTGGATCGAGTGTGTTTGAGGTCTGATTGTTTAATTTTCGCTCTGAATAAGTCGTGAGTTTCTTGATCCCTGTGGCGGTTTGATTTCGCCGAGGTTCGTCCTAGGGGATATTGGGAGGGGGGGTTTCTTTCTTTGGTTCCGTTGATATAGTTACCTGTGTCATGCTTACCTAGTTGCTGGCTGTTACATCCATATTAGAAATACTTGAAGTCAACCAAACTCTTCTTCGCTGATGTGCTGGCAAATGCTCCAGCGAGGGAAAATTACCGTCTGTCTCTCCGGTCCGTCAGGTACCGTACCGAACCGCCTCCCCTCGCATGGATCAGGCCCACCAATGATCAATTTCCCAGCCAGCCCAGCCATCGATTACCCGTTCGGGCGGCCCTTTGGAAACTCCACCTGAGGAGCAAGAACATGCCTCATTCGAGCGAGACCACAGCCCGGAAATAACTGATTGGATGCATTCCAGTCGGATCTCTAATTCGGCCCTGTTGTACTGTACTTTGTACAGGGTGCGTCCTGCTGAGCGACGGGCTGGCACCCATCAACGTCGACTAAGTATGTATGTATGTATGTCTGTTGTCTGGGGCAGACAGGCAGGCAGGTCAGGTAGGGCGCATACAACTACCACGTACGAGATTGGAGAGTACACCTCGGTAGGTATGGGTATGGATGAGGAAGCACACCAGAACCGGGCGGTTCTGATGGTTGTATCTCGTAGACAAGGAATACACTTTATTACGTCACCGACAGTAGTAAGTAGGTAGGAGGTGAATGCAATGTACCAGTACATCTATCCAGCCACAGCAGCTGAGATACGACTTCTGCTGTTGTTGCCGTTGTCGCTGCTGCTGCTGCTGCTACTCTGGCTAGTGCTTGCTACGCCTCGTAGTAACTCCGAAAGTAATGCAGGGCCCCATTCCTGCGGCGATGGTCTAAGCGGCAGTGGCAAAGACTGGGTAATGGGCATACCTACTTGGGATCGCCGGAGTCCGGAGTACTCCATACTAGTACTACCATTGCCTTACTCCGGGGCGTCCATGATATCGCATCGGAAAACTCACCTTGGAGTCGACATTCGACAGGGCTTTCCAGTCTCGCCGACTCCGATTCTCCGGACTAGAGCTACGTAAGTACATATCTTACGAAGCGTAGGGTAAGTAGGTAGGTCGGTACCTCTGGCCATTCCCCGGGGCTCAAAACACGTGGACCGCCTTGCCAGTCATCTACACGAGAGGTTTCAGGCTGCCCAGTTGCCCAGCAGGCGGGCGTTGACTGGGCGAATGCGACAAAGCCATGCTGTAGGAGACATACTCCGTACGCCTCCAAGCTAGCTACCAGGTACTCTGTACCTCACTTACCTGAAACCGAATGAATAATGCCCAAGTGATCCATGCTCGCTGGCGATTAGTCACCCCCCCCCACCCCGGTTTCGTCTTGCCTATCAATTGCGATGCTTTCCCGGATCGTTTGGCGGGCGAGTCCTGTGCGCATTCCTGCTTCCCCACCTTCTCTCGACCCTACAGGAACTGGGCTAGGATGGATGCGCCTTGCTTTGCTGAACTAGCAGTTGACTACTGTGCATCCTGGGAAAGAGCACGGAAATAACACCCGTTAGACCGGTAGATATAGCACTCTGGAGGAGTTAACTAGTTGCTCTAAGAATTCGATAGACACTACCAGGATGGCGATCATAATAAGGATGTCCCTCGTACATGGGCTGGGCTGTCTAGACACTAGACAGAAATCTCGAAGCCATCAATCACATCGCCATCACCATGCCATCCTGGCGAAGAAGCTGAGTGGCCATCACCCCTTCATTGCTGAACTGGAATGATCACAGGGCGGCCCATCCGGTTCTGGGCAAACAAGGACCAATTATTCCCTCTAGATGAAACCTTTTTTTCTGGGCCTCTGTTCTTATTTTCTTTTTTGACCCTGATCGGTGCGCGATCAGTGATCATACTGCAGAGGACATCCCCAATGACCTACTGGCTTGCCCCTGCTGCTGCTCCTGATGCCGACAGACTGCTTAATCTTCATCAGCAGGAGATCATCTCAGCCAACGGACGCCCCGGCGGCGGGATCATCTGGTTGGTCTGTTTCGGTTAGACCGCCGGGCTGTAACCTGGAGCTGGGATCCGGACCATCCTCCTCATCACCCATCCAGCCATCACCCACACCACCCATCATCTTGAATCCTTCTCCCTCTGCGATCTCTTCTTCATTTCGGCAACCGAAACCTAAGTAGGTAACTATGTACGTAGTACTCCGTGCCTCCCCCCCTCTGTCACCCGTAAAGTGTAATGCTACCACCTACTACGTACCTTACTTACTTTACCTCCACTTACCTAAGAACAGGCTTCCCTTCTTCTTCTTCAGCCCCGACATTTGCCGCAGCCATGGGTACAGTACTCCGTACTAGGCATTCCCATAGTAATCTCGCGGAGTAAGATCCGGTCGTCACCCGTGACCAGTCCCGGGCAGCCTGTCCCACCCCGACTAGGAAACTCGTGTTGTTTCTGGCTGTCTGAGATCCGAACATCACCTCCCGATTTGTGCTTCCCGGGCCTCTGTATTAAGTTTCGACTGCACGAGAGCCAGGTACCCTGTCCATGCAGGTTGACCATCTTGCATCTGGTCTCCTGGCGGTGCGGGATGTCGCGCGCGCGTCTGGTTACCTTTCCGCCCATTCCCCTCGCCCGTGGAAACGGTCCCAACAGAGCGAGGAGAGGGCCGCTGGAAATAAGAAAGGGTCGAGGCTGGTCGGCGGGTGATCTACCGTCGAGCTGAACCAGTGGCTCGCAGGTTTTCGTTACTGGATCCGGTGACGACGTTGGTACCTGGTATCGAATCACGGGATGGCAGCCGATGAGCGAGGTGGCCCGCCGACCCTCGAAAAAACCGTTTGGAACCAACCATCCATTGATACACTTACCGTCACTGAATCAATCAATCCATCCTTCGATCATTCAGTCAATCAATCAATCAATCAATCAATCAATCAATCAATCGATCAATTGATCAATGAAATTCAATGAAAAAAAGAAACGGCCCTGGGTCGGAGGGATTTGCGATCATGGTCAAAGCAAGCAAGGCACATTGGATGTCGGATCCCATTGTGTCTGTGTGTCCAGTCCTTTTTTACTTGTTTGTTTTACACTTCTGTGTACGCTTTCAGTGTCGACCACATGTTCGACAATGCCCTTTCCTGCCCTTTAAGGTTCCCTTTCTCCTTTCCTGTTGAGCGAGCAGCCCGGTACCTAAGTACCTAGGTGGTAGTACTACCACCTTACCGACCGTACTAGATGCCAGGCGTGTAATATACTTGCGTAGGATCCGGCTCCCTTCCCATCCCGTCAACAAGGTATTGTTCAGTACCGGCCAAGTTCTTCAGAGAATAAAACTACTGGAATTAGCTTTCCCTCTCTCTTGAGTTACGGCTCTTTCTATGGTGCCCCATTCCTGTTGTCCAATCCGCCTTGCCATTCTTATTTGCATGTACCATGAGTTGCAACCAGTCTACAATTTGAGGCTCGCCTTTGTTGTCCATGAAAACCCACCAGATCAAGGCAGCAGAGCCATAGGCCCAGAGACCCATTCTTGTCATCAGTCATGGTGGGGGCGCTGGGTGGCAGAGGCATGGCCAAGGCGTAAGTAGGTAGATTGGTAAGTAAGAACGTAACTACATGCGTACTAGGAGGAGTCTAGCTGGCTCAGGTCGGTCGCGTTGTCGAACAAGCAGTTCCGTTTTGTACCAACTCCGCGGCCACCTCCCAGATGGGTCGTACAACCCATGTTACGGCACGTCTGGTACGGTTACCAGGCCCGTAATCCGATCCAACCAAGGCATCGCTAGGTTCCTTTCTTTCAGGATTAACATTTTTAGAATGAACAAACGGGTCGAAAGGAAGTCATTATGAGGGGCAGTTGCTGATTCCTTGTACGGAAGACCAAAAATAAAATAAAAAAAAAGTAAAAGAGTCTATGAGCTAAGAAACTACTTCAAAGGGGATGGTCTCGCGATCTACCTTGAAGTATCCATGCGTCCCTCGGATCGATCGTTGGTAGGGATCAATGTTCCAGAAATCGACCTGGGCTTCATCGTCGCTGGGGGGAAGTGGGAGGGGGGAATCAACTGACGGATGATGGGGTCAATACCTGAATAGAGAAAGAGAGTAATACCTGAGGTACATCCCCCGTAAGTCAGCGTAATACCCGAAGCCCGCCTTGCCATCGTTCCCTCGCGCTCTCGCGCGCTCTCGCTGGTCTGCTCTCTCTCCACTGGGACTCCGTCAAGGATCAGACTACCTGCTTTAGAAATTCCTTAGCACCTCAGGGCTACGACCGAGAGGGTAAGGAAGTCAAGTAGGTAGGTAACTTAACTGAAGTTAGGCTCCATACGGTACGCCCGGCCGCGGTACTAGTGGCCGTACTATCTTCTCCCCTTCCTAATATTATTCGTGTTTCCCTTTTGATTATTCTTCCGGCAAAGTCAGTCAGTCATGTACCTATGTATGTATGTATGCCACTGGAGGCTCGTACAGTTCAAAGAACAGGGCCACTCGGTACCCAATGGTAGAATTCCTACGATGGGCCTACACCTTGCATCGGGCCTTGCCACCTTTGCTCCCACCGGCTGAAAGCCTATCAACTACGCCGTCCCTGGGTGCTTGTCAACTCCGATATACTTTCCAGTGGCGGTGCCGGCGGTGGTGGCCAAACAGCCGTCGCGCGGAGCCTATTGCGGTACGGTAGCTGGGCGGAGGGGGGGGTCGGATGGAAGTCGTCGAGTACGTAGTCAGTAGTAGGAGGCAGGTCGTAAGTAGGAGCCAGGATTGGGGAGTGTCTGCAGGTCAACATAAGTGGTAAAATTAATTAGTGATCCGTAACTACTTAGGATGATTGACGGGTGGCTAGAGTTCTGCTCTTTGGCCGGGCTAGTTAGTACGCAGGCAGGCAGGCAGGTGCCGTGCCTACCTAACTAACCCAGGGTGGTAGCGTCCTGATTATTTTTATTTTTATTTTGTATTTGTATTTTTAATCATTTTTGTTATTATTATTATTAGGGATTATTATTATTCTGGCACCCAGAATTATTTTAATTATTATTCTTCCTTAGCATGAGTATTACTATTGTAATCACTTTCCGGGTGATTTGGTTAACCTTTTGCGGGTCCTTTGACACCCTGCCTCCCTCCCAGGGAAAAAAAAGGTACATACCCTGAACGATACGTACGATACCGCTCCTCCCCACTCCCTCGTCTGGCTCGTCGTCGCCTTTCTTACTCTACGGACCGGCTAGTAGGAGGTGACTGACGGACGGACTGACTGACGCTCTCCGCTCCAAGGCCGCCTTACGCCGTTCCTTTTGGCATCATCTCATCTCATCCTTCCCCTTCCCCTTCCCTCTCTCGCTCATTCCCCTCCTCCTCCCCTCTCCTCCCTCTCGGCTTTCTCCCCCTACACCCTCACGCCTCCAGGACCTTTTCCTCTGGCCATGGGTCTTGTTGGTTCCCCGGCCTTGTTTGCTCTCCTATATGCAGACACCCTTTCCCTCTCTTAAATGACTGCCGTTGCTTGATCTATGGCGTATCGTCCTGACTCGCCTTTCCGTGCATTCGGCCGCTGACCTGCAGCTCCCACGCTGCCATCCGTCTCTCTTCCGGACCTCGAGCCCTTCCTACCTCCCAATTCCTCTCCTCCGATCGACCTTCGCTCGTCCTCGACCTCTCTGTTTCGCCCGACCTGATTGCCCCTCTATACCTACCTCATGCCCGCTCTGGAGGTACCCGAGACCGGGTTGTCTCTCTGCAGAGACAACCACGGCAATGATGCTACAGTCAAGCCCCCGCAAATAATGCGGCTGAATCTAGCTCAGAACACCCTCGACGAGCTGATCCAGAGCCTACGGACCGACCAAACAGCTCGAATCCGCCTGGGTAAACACCAGACCCTCTACTACGGTTCCAAATCCCAGTCTTTCCACTCCGTCTCCGAATCGTATAGATCCGAACTATACAGCGGCAGCTCCGCTGACAAGGAAAATCTATACTTTACTGGTGTGTTGAGTCATAGCTTGGAGGTTCAGAAGGCAAAGGAGGCCACTGCGGCTACCGATCAGGCATTGGCCAATCTGGAACAGAGCCTGAGTGCCTTTGAAAGAGGAAAGGAGTCGAAGAAGACCCATATAATCACCAGCATTGACGAAGTGAGAGCTTTGCGAGCTGGCGACAGCCGGTCGAGCACCGGAAAACAGGCCGCTCGTCTGGCTCGTGTCCCCGCGAGCAAGGTGGAGCTGGAAAAGGATCGTCTGCTCAACGCCACCAATCGCTCTGTATCCTCGAGCCCGGCGTTGGGGGTCGCCCGGTCTCCTGTGTCTATACCTCCGCTCACGCCTACCTCCGCCCCGGTTTCCCAGAATAAAGATCGCATTCGCCTCGATGCCCTCAAGGTCCCCTTCACCCACCTCCTCGCTGTCCGTGCCGTTTCCACCAATTTCCTTGCGCGGCTGACCCGCTCGTCCCTCGAGGACTGTGAGGCCTTGGCCCGGAAATACGGTGTCCAAAATCGAATCAACCCGGAGAAGTATGATCTCAGAGACAAAAACTATAGAGATCTCGATGTGTGGAATTTTCCGTACCCATCTCAGGAAGATAGACAGGAGGCCATTGAAAATGCGATCTCGGCTTTTGATCGCATGCGGCTCTCCCGTACTGACAAGCTATGGCAAACGCTTCTTCCCAAAGAAGAACGCGGGAAGGGCAAGTGCCTGTCGCGGCTGGACTTGCGGACAGGCCCCATTAAGAAGGCTGCCACGCCTCGGATACAAGTGCACGCTACTGAGGAGAACGGCAAGGAGGGCTACACTACTGGGCAGGAGACCGATAAAGCTAATGGGAACGGTCTAACCCCCAAGGTTGCGGAGCCTACGTCAGCTCCCAAGTCTGGGTTAACTGGACCAAAGAAACGGGCCGGTGACAAAGAAACTGGGTTGAAGCGCCCTGTCGCAAAGAACAAAGCTGCAGCTAATAGCACCTTGACTGGGCGCGTCACCAAGAAGGCCGAACGGAAGACTACTGTGAAACCAGACGGCAGATTTAAATCGGCGGAATATGTTCATGATTCTGATGAGGATGACACGGACATGGCTGATGCGCCGACCACGGTGAAGCCTCAGCCTGGGAAGACAAAACCAGAGCCCAAACCCCAGATCAAACTACCCGATTCGAGCACTCTCAGGGAATCTTCTCATGTGCCGACGCCTAGGGTAAATCAGCCAGAACCTGCGCCGAGATCGGAACCGCTCCCCCGAGCTTCGAATAAGCCTACTGCATTGAAGCGACCTCCTTCATCGCGGCCTCCTGGCCAGAAGTCCCCTCTGAAATCCCCCCAGAAACCGTCCCCACTGGGGTCCTCGCCTCCTACCAATGTCTCCGACCTGCACAGTCGCAGCCGTTCGTCGAGTCAGAACAACTCTTCTAGTTCCTCGTCGTCGCCTCTCATCACCCAAGTGAACAAGCCTAGTCGGCCTACTACGGGCGCCCCCACCATCAAGAAAGCCGTCAAACCCAATGGAGTTTCCCGGCCGACTGACGTGGCCAATCCTTTGAAGCGCAAGGCCGAGATGGAGCGACCTGCGGTGCCACCTCGTGGTCCTGGCCGCACTACCGGGGACCTGGAGCACAAGCGGCGACGAGCCGTGAGCACCTCTAGCGGCAGCACGGGGAGCGCGTCACCGCCTCTCAGCCGCGAGATCCTCCTCCAGCAGTTGCGCGAGAAGGCGCAGAAGTTCAAGCAGTTATACACCAAGTACCGCACCTTACATGACGCACTGGCGTCGAATCCCGACCCACCACGAACGGACTTGGATCGGCTCCAGAAACAGCACGTTCGGCTGCAGCGGATGAAGAAGGAGATTTGGGACGAAGATCAACGGCTCCGGGATTGACCATAACGACAGATCATGGCATGTGCATGAACTTTAATTCTCAGCCTTTGTTTTCTATGCTGTCTCAGCCCGGACATTGACAGAACGGGGTTACTGTTATTATTGCAAGATATTGAGCTCTGACTACCGTTGCGTATTGCTTAGCATCACGAAGCCGGATATCAAAAGTGCTTCGAGGCGTTTGGAGGGGTTTATTTTTATTTTGTTCTCCCTATGTTTTTTTCTTTTTATTTTTACTTTGTCTATTTCCTTTGTTTCTTGGCATATCTGCATCCTATCACGCCGTGACAAACTGCATGCATGTAATTGGAATGACTATTATATATTAGAGGCTGGGCTGTCAACGAGGGCAGGACGCAAGGAATCTGCAAGGAGTCTTCGATACTTGGAGCCGCGGGGGGGGAAGACACGAGCTAGAGACCAATTAGAACGGAGATTCCCACACCATAAACCTTCCTCCCACCCATTCCTAGTAAGCTAACCCCTGGCCGTGGTTGGTTAACGACCCAGTGCGACCTGTAGTACTAGTGCCTCGGCCGCCGTGATCGCAGGAATCCTGTGGCCCGACGGAGGCAATCCCCGCCCCTCATCCGCCTGTCCAGTGCCCTGATGCCCTGTCTTCCATCCATTCCCGAGCGTCCAGCGGCGCTGTTCCGATGCGAACCATCTGCCCCTCATGTGGCTGATTTGGCCAATCCTGGCCAGCCCAAGGTACCCCACCACCGAAAAAGAAAAAAGAGGGGACGGCATCACCGAGGAGGGAGGAGGGAGGAGGGGGAGGGGGGTTTGGGTCTCGCTCCTCCCCACGAACATTGTCCCAACCACATCGCCGCGACGCCTCCGTCGTCAACTCGTGGCCGGCCGCCCCAACGCGGCCGGATCTGACAGATCCGACCTCGAAACGGGCGGCCAATGACTTACCCCGGATCAACCTGGATCAGCCAGAGTGATGGGCAAGCCCGCTAACCCATTCTGGGGCTAGCCCCCACCTGCACGTGGCTGGCCGGCTGTCCAGAACGGGCAATTGACGCAATACCATTCTTACCGTACCGCGTACGCCGTGTTATGTCAGGCTCGTGACGGCCCGACCGGCACCCCGACGTCATGGGGAAGGTGCCCTGCGCGCCAGTCCCGATCGGGCCTACGGCCGAGGGCACCAGGCGGTGAGGCGAGCAGAGCTTGGGATTGATCGGCTGCTTTATCGGGACAACGGTCGATGCCTGTCCCTCTCCCTCACTTTCTGGCCTATCGCCTATCGCCTCCGCATCCTGTGCTCGCGTTCCTTTCGATGCTCGGACGGTGCTGCTAGGACTGCGCGTCTGTGGCCATTGATTCGGCTTCGATTAGTTCTCGCGGGTGACCTGACTGCAAGCTGGCCTGCATCCTCTACCATTCGGACACCCTGGTGACGTGAATCCAGCCGGCCATTGGTGTCGTCAAAAAGAATTAGACCTATCATCGTCACCATCCTACCTGACCAATCTGCTGCCTGAGGAAATACGTGGACTCGACTAGAAGCCGTCTTCGATATGACTCCCGCAAGAGGCAGAGGCCCCAGCCAAAGGAGTCCCCATGTCCTGGTGAGTATCTGCTTCTTTTTGGTTTTTTTTTTTTTTTTTTTCTGGGAAAGCACGATTCTAACTCATGACGTTCATCCTTTAGGTGACCGACTCCCGAGACCAACAAATGTCTGCTCAGCCTCGTCGCCGCCGTTCCCCCGCGACTCGCTTCATCACAGTTGACAACGTCCTTCAATACACTTCCGATGTCCCGTCGATGCAGCAGCGCCATCCGCCCCAAGGCGTCCGGGCTCGTCCGCGGTCCCGTCTCGCCTCCGCAGCTGGTGGGCTAATAGGAGCTGGAGGAGCTGGCGCATCCGGCGGAGGTACGAGTGCCGTTGGCACGGGAGCAACAATGGGACGTCTTGCGGCTCAGCCCCGTTTACCTCCTCGGACGACCAAAGTGAGCGAGAAGCTTGTCCTGCTGCCCGAGGCAGATGGTCAATTGTCCTCGGATGAGGAGGAAGAAGATGACGAAACGGTGGACGAGGAGTATGTGCAGAAGATCGCAAAGGATAAGAATCTCGATCCGGATTCCGTTCGACAGACACTACTGGCGCAGAAGAAGCTGGACGGGGATTTCGGCGTTGATAATGACATCGCGCCTTTGTTGGCAGATGAAGAGCTGACGCGTCGTCGGAAGGTCGCTCCGGAGAAGGCGAAGAGCTACGCTGAGAGATTGCCTAAAGCCCGTCGCGCGGAGAAATTGGCACGGGTGACGGCCTATTGCACAGCACAGGCTTATAAGATGAGCTCGCTGGCGTCGTTTGTCAAGGACAGACACGGTGGGAGGACGAAACTGTATGATGATTGTTTGTACACGGCGTATCATCTACCTTTGTTGCCAGGCCACGAAGGGTACCGACTCAGGAGTAGCCCGATGGTGAAGAAGCCCGGCGGCAAATCGCTTCTTGATGAAGAGATCGAGCGGAATGAGCTACGGGATCATCATGACGATTACATCGTGGAATCAGATGAGCATTCGGTCTTCGGAGGGCGGCATGAACATGGCTCGCCGCATGATGGGATGCATCAGCCTGTCGATGAAGACCAAGCGCAGCCCGGGGCAACGGAACAACTTGCTCAAGGCAATAATCACGAGCATCATACGCCAATTGCTACACCGCCGTCTACACGGCTGTCTTACAACGTGGCGGAGATGTTCGTTTTCAGTTACGGCGTGGTCGTGTTCTGGAATTTCAGCGAGAGGCAAGAGAAGGACCTTTTGGCCGATTTGGCATTTGCAACCTCCTCCGTGACAGGAACACCAATCCCACTAGCCACCATGCCCCTGCAAGAGGAAGACTTTGAGACGGAAGAATTCCACTTCGAATATTCCACCGAGATCTCACGCCCGCGCGTCTACAACGACATGATCACGCTGCGTAGCGGTGACCACATGATCAAACTGGCCATCAGTCATGGCATTGCGCAGAGCACGAAGCTCTGCTTCTTCGAGGAAGTCATGGCCCGACAAATGGCTGAGGCCAAGGACGTTCCTCGTCGACTGGCCATGACAGGCAACCTTGGCATGAAGCGAGACGAAGTGTTCCGAATCCTGGGCAGCTTGTTCAAGAGCAGAGTCGAAGTGAACCTGTGTATGTCTCCATGCCTTTCACCACTAACACGATGAAACTAACCCACGACCACACAGCATCCAACATGCTCGATGTCCCCAACTTCTTCTGGGAAAGTGAACCAACCCTTTACCCGCTGTACATCGCTGTCCGTGAATACCTCGAAATCAAGCCCCGAATCCAAGTCCTTAACGAGCGCTGTCGCGTTTTCCTCGATCTCGCCGAGATTCTCTCCGACTCTATAGCAGACAACAAAACCTCTCGTACGTTCATACCAAACACTTCCCCCAATCCATATCAAACAGACCTAACAAGTCCCCACAGACCAAACCTGGATCATCATCGTCCTAATTATCATCTCCATCCTCGTCACCACCTCCGAAGTCTTCCTCCGATTCGGCCTCCTCTCCGCCCGCGAAGGCGGCGCCTCAACGACCACCTCATTCGCCGCTACCCTCTTCTCCAGAGCCCTCGGGAGCAATTCCGCCCCTGTCTGCTCCTGCCCGGCCCCCGTCCCAGGCAGCGGACTGCTAAACGCATCCGGCACACTGGGAGCCCCTTACTGATCACACCCATCCATCCATCAATATCAATTCCTCCTACTTATAACCTACCTACCTACTTAGCGTCCCGCCTAATACATATATCCATTCATCTTCCCCCACACATCATTACCTTCTTCCCCTCGCTTCCCATTCCTATCTTTCTTTTCTCCTGCCTACCACATCCCCACCCCCTTTTCGCGAAGCGACACCAAAACCAAACCAGCCCACGACACATTCAAACTAGTCCCGTGTGGTACATACCATACCTACGCACGCACGGCCCAATCGCTTCTCGGAATCGAGCCCGATATATTTCCTCCTTGAAGATACCTCGCACTGCGTATCCTCCTATGGCTCTGGTGGCGGGTTCTCTGTACTTAATTTCAAATCTTTATATTACTACGGTATCACCACACAGGGTAATCAGACTGAAGGCAACTTGTCACTTTACTTACATCTTTTATATCCGCATTCGTATTGCGAGTAGTGTGTAGACGTAGAGTTGTGCACAGTACATACCGAGGTAGGTATAGTGTACTTGTACAAAGTCCCGTTGAGGCCTCAGGCGTGAATCCCTGGATACATTCTGCCTGAGGCATGCATAACCGATTTCAGGCCTGAGGCATCCATATTTTACTTCCGCTTAAGGCAGAAACACCTCTGGTCCCGTGACCCTAGAGAGAGGGGAGAGGAGGGGGAACCACGGTACGTCATCGCCGGGTCGAACCTTGCTCGAGAGCGTTTCAAGTTGATGGGCGATAAGTCGAGGGACAACGCAGCATGGGGCGATCTCCGACGTAAGCTGATAGTATCTACTATTAGTCTGATACAGAGATGGTTTGGATGAGATGATACATAATACATGATTCCCGCTTGGAGTGGAGTGGAGTGGAGTGGACAGACAGACAGATAGACAGACAGTGGTGCCATCTTACGATCTTTTCCATGTCCATGTCCATGTCCTTGCTGGTGTTGATTAGATTAAACTAAACTATGTATGTTGAAACATCAAAATGATGATGATAATGATGATGATAGTATAAATGATTACAGTTGATTCTATCATACATGATAAATAACCAATCATCTACAGGGGGGTAGTAGTAATCAGACAAAAGGGAAAAGAAAATATATGTATAAATAAAAATAAAGATAAACATAAAAGGGGAAAAAAAAGGAAAAATAACACAGGAGAGCGAATAATTAGGTATCAAACGCAAAAAGGGTAATAGTGTTAGTAAAAAAAAAAAAAAAAATTGCATAAAAACCGGACCAAAGACCCCGAATTTCCCAAACAAACCCCCATCCAACCCGAGCCATGTAAAAAAATACCCTTTTCCAACTCTCTCTCTATTTTTATGCTTCCTCCTGGTAGTGGTGGTCATATCTCACATTAGAACAACACAAAGGGAAAAAAACAACGGAATCAAAACAGAGAGGAACAACAACAACTCAAAACAGCGCGCGCGCGAGACAAATCAGCTAGCCCGGACTCCTTCCAGCGCTTGTGACCCACACTGGGAAATGCTAAGATGAGACGGTATATCGAATATCCACAAATTTATGCCATGTGTAACATGAGATGAGCAATGCTGAAATCGATCATGAAACAAAGGAAATGGACAAAGGAAAATGGTTATGCTTGTTGATCTCCATTTCGAGGGAGTCTAAACGATTATGCAAAATGGTGTAATGGGATCGACTTTATCCCCCCCCCCCCCCCCATATCATCGGCCCTGCCGTACGTTGGGGGGGATGGAGGAGATTAGTCCGTTACCCACCACTAGACCGGAGTGGACCAGGCGCTATCGCCCATCCTGGGCTTCATCTCATAGTTATCCGGCTCGGTGCTAGTGGGCCGCCGAATGGTTGAGTTAGGGAAGTACATGTGAGGCGGCATGGAGGTCGGGTACGCCGGCCCACTGGGCTCGGGGTAAAAGTCGGTGGCGGAACCAGGGGAGGGGATGCTGCCATGCGAAGGCGAGGCCCAACCCAGGCTGGTCATGTGCGGGCTTCCGCTAACGCTGTTGGGGCGGTGGTCGTTGTTGGCCGGTGGCTCCAAAGGTTGAGGGGGCCCGTAGCCAGACGGGTGAGACGTCATGGATGGGCGGGGATGAGGGGCAGTGCCATAGCTCGACAACGAGGGAGACGTCGCAGTCGGGGACGCTCGGGGGCTGATTTGGGTGAAAGGACCCCGGACATGGGGCGGAATCGAGCCGTTCCCCATGTAGTAGTCCGAGCGGGGCATGTTCAACGGAGGGAGATCGCCGGCTGGGGAGATTGGGTGATGGGCCGGAGAAGGCGTGGAATGGACAGAGCCATGCTCGGAGAAGACGTCCCCGGGCATTCTCGCTCGCTCTTTATTTTGCCGCAGATTAGCCTCTGTCTCTGCGGCGGCTTCCTCGATCGTACCCGTATGGTGATTTTGGTGGCGCGTCAAGGTTGTGCGGCGGGTGAAGGTCTTTTGGCAGTTGGCATATGGGCACTTGTAGGGACGCTTCCCGGAGTGGATTCTGCGATGTCTCGCTAGGGAGGAGGAATCACTGAAGGGCTACAAGCTGGTTAGGTGACTGCTAAAGCCAGTTGGGGTAGCCTGTACATACCTTGCCACACCTTTCACACATGTGAGGTTTCTCACCAGTATGCACACGGGAGTGTACCGTCAGGGCCGATCGCTGGATGAATTGTTTTCCACAACCCGGCCAGTCACAAGCATGAGGTCTGATGCCGGAGTGAATACGTTCTAAATCAAGTCAGATGGATATGCAGTTGACCTGCGTGATCAAGGTGTGCTTACCATGCCTTGCAAGATCACTTCGCCGAGCGAACCCCTTGCCGCAAGTACCACAGTGAAAGGTCTTGGGAGGAGGATCCGCCCTCCCCTGAGGAGTACCGGGATTCGGTATTTGAGCACCGGTTGCATATGCTCCAGGGACGAAGGGGTTCTGAAGTAGAGGCAGCCCCTGGGCTGGGTGAGCCTGGGGTGCATAGCGCATATCGTGTTGCATGTTTGGCATCTGGTTGAGTGCAGCATGAGGAGGATAGGCAAGGACCGCTTGATCGCCCGCGTCGGAGACGCCAGGCTCCGCCTTCATTTTCGGCGACGACGTATGGTCTAAGCCAGGGTTCGGTACCAAGTGATGTGGATCGAATTGACCGTCTGGCGCAACCATTGCGGCAGAATGTTTCCTATTCAGGATCGTTGTGATGTCCATGACCCGGCCCCGCGGAGAGCTGAGGGACGGCGGTCAAGGACGAAGAATCCCACGGTAACCCGTCTGACGCGTACGTAGAAGATCTCCACGGCGTTCCTTTTCGGAGGCCTATGGATGGCTGAGACACGTGATAAGTTAGCTTTGCTGGCTGGCTGGCTAAGCGCCGTGGGAAGGCAAGAGTGATTCAAACACCGCAGTCGTGGCTTGTGTTTGGGCGTAGCCACCCCAAGAGTCAAACAACAACGCTGGGGAAGACACGACAAAAGACACCGAAGCCCCAGCCCAACAGAGCTGAAAACCAGGATGCCTTCGCGCGTGGGCCCTGGAACCAAGCCAAGGAGGATGACGCTGCAGAACTCACCTTATTATGTTCGACGTAGCCGAAGGACTTTTGTCCTGACTAGGTGTGACGTGGGCGAGGGTGACCAGGATCTCCGATGTTCGTAATCAGGAATGCGAGGGCAAGGGCGAGTTGGCAACTCAAACCGTGCAGCCGCCTGTCTTGGACAACAAATACCAGCCTGAAAGGCACCACTGGGTTTTTTCCGCCAGCAGCTTAGCGCTCAGGTGAGTTTCTGCTCCAGACTCCAAACACAGCATCCGTTGAGAAAACGGGCGTTACTTCGCGAATCGGAACGCTCACGGTTGTCTTGTTGAAGTAGATTCGGAACTGATCCAACACAGACCAAGACACTAGCCCGAACGTCCTCGGATAGCTGCAGCGAGACGTGTACTTCGAGAGAGGTCAGGAGGAGGCCTTCCAAGATCACCGGTACAATGTATCCAGATCGTTTGAGACTTTTCGAAATGCTCAGGTGTCGCCACGTCTGTCGCAGGGGTTCGCGATGGATTTCAAGTCGCCTAACGGTCGTCTGCGATCGCAGAAAGACAATGCTCGCGCCGTCGGTTTGTTTCGGCGGTTTTTCGCGGAGAGGGCTCAGGGCGTCGCCAGAGGCGGGGTAAACGGGCAGGACGCAAATAAATTTCGACTCGAACGGCGGCCAGATGGATCGATTCTGAACCAGAAGCACCAGGACCAGGTTAGTCAACTGCGCTGACAAAAGGATAAAGTGGAGGACAGTCTCGTGCGCCCGATTTGCTCAGTGTCTCAGGCTTTCCCCCCCCCCCACTGAAACAGACGCGAGAGACCGGCAAAGTGTCCAGCCCGCAGCTGCTCAATGGATAGGGTCGCGCGCAGATTTTCCACACAGGAATGCGACAAAGGGAACGCTGACCGCAAAGAGTCGTTTTCTGCAGGCGCTCCTACACATCCAACTTGCAGCGAGGGGACACTGACTTCGCCGGACAGATCGGGGCTGAGCCACCCGTGGGGGGGCTGCGGTGTGAAGAGCGCGAGGCGAAGCCAAGAAAGAAGCACTTACTTACTGTAACGGAGAAAAGTTGACAGCTTGAGGTGAAACACGCACAGTTCAACAGCGTCTGGGAAGAACCAAATGCTGCGCACCGGAGGGGATCGTCGGGCGAAAAGGCGGCACCGCTGGGGGGTTCCGAGGAGTTAAAAACAGAGCAATCGAAGGCAGGCCTGTTCGACGGAGCTTCTCGGGGTTATTTTGCGGGAGTAGGCAGTCGACGCGGAGGGAAAATGCCTCGAGATCCACCACGGCTGGCGAGGGACACGGGCGAGGATACGCAACGCGGACGGAGAAGGGGGGGGAGGGCGCGCAGGCAGCGGGAAGGAAAAGGAGAGCTGGTGGAGGAGCCCAAAGGCCGTGAAGCAAGAAGTAGATGAGGATCTGGGTCGCGGTCTTGGGGGGGCAAGAAGAAGCAGGAAAGAAGAAGTATGGAAGTATTATGGAGGACGTAAGTATGGTAAGGGACCGACAGACAGGCAGCAGACAGGCAGCAGGAGACAGGTCAGGTCCGGTCTAGTCAGGTCAGGTACGGTAAGGCGGTATTGGGGGTGACGGGCAGCCGGCGAGGGACCAGAAAGTGAAGGCCGGGCGCTTTCTTATAGATATTCTGCGATCGATCCTCACGCGCAGTGTGGCTTCACCTCGACTCGGTGTGGCCTCGCCTTGCCCCTCGGGGGCATTTTTTATTTATTACTTCATTACTTCATTACTGCTCCCCCCTCCCCCCTCTGGAGGGGCTCCTCTTTGTCGACACAAATGGAGAGTCTCCGCGTAGAGGTAAGTTAAAATTAATGTTATTATAATTAGTAGCCAGGCCTTAGTGCTGGTGGGCAGTACTAATCAATAATCAAACCAAATAAAAATAAAATAATAAAATAATAAAATAATAATAATAATAATATAATATAATATAATAATAATAATAATAATAATAATAATACGGCCTCCTATGACTGACGACCACTCCTTCCCTCACTAACTCACTAACGCCCTAGTCCCAGACCTAGTCGACGGAGACTACCACGACTCTAAGTACCACTTGGCACTTCGGCCTCGCATGTTTCCACTCCAGGCCCCAAGTGGCTCCAGTGAACTCCCTCGCCCGATGAAGCTGGCGGCACCAGAAGGTCACCGTCAGCGCTCGGCTCCACAACGTGGCTTTCCCCGTCCCCTGGCCGTGCGAGCATCGCTCCTGGCGGTGGGTACGGGATGATGCCGATCGGAAGGAATCAGGACAATAATATTATGTTTTCTGGTTCTGGCTCTTGGTTCCGGCCGATGCTCGACGCTCACCCGCCCGTCAGGTGCGATGTCGTAGGTCATGCTGCGAGCCTGCAAGATCCTGGAGGAACTACTAGGACGATGAGCCGCGCCTGCCTGCTCGCCTTGCCTGAAAGGTTCATGCTTCTGAACCGCTTGCTAATGCTGCGTGAGCCTACGATCCATATTATTCTACTGCTACTAGATAGATACTCCATACTACTACTAGTACAGACCGCGGGAGACGCCATGCGCTAGAAGCACTTTGGAAGGTAGACAGACTACTTAGGTTAGGAGGGGAGAAGGAAGAGGGTATAACGTAAAGGAGGACAAGGTCGTATAGTTCCTGCACCAGGCGTGTACACGAGGAGGACCGCATAACCGCTCGGAAGCTTACCTGTCCTGTCCTGTCCCCTACCCCAGGAGTTTCTCAAGGGGCCTCTATCTGCCCCCTGAGGTGGTGCACCGTTCGAGGGGAAAGGAGAGCACGGAGGAGAAACCGAAACAACAGGGGGAGGAGAGAGGGGACAACGACAAGAAAGGGAAAGAGAGAAAATAAAATAAAATAAAACAAAACGTCAGAAAGAATGGAATGCAGACGACGACAGGTGACTGGACCGGAATGGACGCATGCTTCATGTATCGTGCGACATCCCAGGGCTCCCGCACCGGCTCCTATCAGGCACCAACCGCAGGAACGCCCGTTCAATCAGGATGATCCCAAAGCGCGGTAGCATCGCCCTGCCTTCCAGATTTCCAGATCCGGGTCGTTGGACAAGAAGGTAGTGGTAGTGGTGGTGGTGCACTCTCATTTGTCGATGGCCCTCCTTGGGCGAAATTTCAGGGCGAGGCAGTGGCTAGGTTTCCAAGATACGTCGGAATCAGATTACGAGCAGAGAAAGGGCATCGCGAGCTAACCCCAGGCGATTCGGCTGTTCAGCGGAAGATGTGATTTACCCCTTTTGGGAGAGGGTCTCAGCATGGCCTGTGATTACCGACGAACAACGGTGGGAAAGCTAATTTCCTTCTAGAAAGTTTCGAATGATGGGGAATCGGGCGTGGCCCATGGCCCATGGCCCATGGCCAGGACCTCCTGGAGGAGCTTTGAACGCACCATTACCTCAACCCGTCCGTCCCTCTCCGGCTCCGGCTGCAGGGGCCGGCCGGACTGCCTGGCGCCTGCCTCCCACCGATCTGCATCCCACGTTGGACTGCATACGCCGGACTGGTCATACTACTACATGCTACTGCCTGCCTGCGCCCCCAAGAAAGGAACAGCTGAGTTGCTAAGGAGGGAGGAGGAGGAGGGTCAAAACGAGAATCCGATGGGCTAACTCAGAAACGCAAGAGCAGGCAGGGTTTGATGATACGGAGGACGGTAATAATGGGCCGTGGAGTCCTTCTCCCGCCCGGTTCCTACGAGAAGGGCCCTAGTCCTGCGACTAGTCGCCTAGCCTTGCTAGTCTACGGACCTGACGGAGGAGGCTGCGACGAGTGCCCACCCGCTGCTGGGCTCTGGCTTTCAGGGCTTCCCTCTTCCCTCCTTTTCCGGGCTTTCCCCTTCTCTTGTTCGTTTCCCTTGCAGAGGCCGGCTCCACCGCGACACACACTAGCGGAGTCGTACAGCGTACACGCCTGGTACGGGCCAATCATCGCCCCCCCGCCAAGCGTGTTTGGGCTTCCGGCGACCTTCTAGAAAAACTCGGAAGGGCGATGGAAGGCTTCTAAAGCGTCCATTCCATGTGCCAATGCGGCTGCGTCACCCGCCCACCCTGGGCCGATGGTGGTCCTTGTCTCTCCTGGCGCTCGTGTCACATCCCTGAGGGATTCCACGCCCGCGTCCAGTCCGGCGCAGCCCAGGATCGCGGCGTTAGGCAAACCCGGGGCGCCGACTCCAAGAACACCACTCACCAATCGTCCAATCGAGCTTGCCTTCCCCCCCCGGAATTGACTTTCGTGTGGTCAGTGTCCATGCCCGGCACCATCATCTAGCTAGGGAAGGGGGGGGGGGAGAGATCTCAAAGAGTCAGATAGACTCTCAGCACTCTCGTCCACATCGTCATCGTCATCGTCACCAGTAATCAATCCCTGCAGGTGTCCGTGTTGGCCGCGGATCCGTGTTGACTGATTCACTCGGCCCCACGGCTGGCTTCTCTTCCCGGGCGTTGGCTTGGGACTGCACATCGCGGATCACATTGTCTCCTTCCTTAGAGGCTAGGTCATATCCCGGGCTGGCTCAACCTGGCCCACGTAAATTCAGGGGCGCTCGGGGTCCCGAGGTGTGGCTAGAGCGGAAGGGATGACGTCCTGTGGCCTGGATAATAACCGGCGCGCACCAAGATCCCAATACTATGCGGGGCATGCGATTGGGCGGACGGGCTGGCCTTAATTGCGAGTGGTCGCTGGGAGTTTCAGTTGTTGGCTTGCACAGCGGCGCTTAGGAGCTGCCTAAAGGAGAATAGGGGAGAGTTCCACCGGTGGTGTGGTCGCGGGCGCAGGTGGCTGGAAGGTTGAGGGAAGCTGGGATTTGCGACAGCCGAAGGAAGCATGGGCATGAGCATGAGCATGAGCATGAAAGCATGGAGAAAGTTTATTCGCAGAGTTAACGGCGCTGGCCCATGTTTGGGCAACCTGAGCTGGTGGTTGGCTGCTACGTCGTCAGATTGATGAGGGCTGATGCATCCGCCGATGGCGATGCAGTAGCATCGCTCTAGCGCCCGATTCCCTCATTCTGGAAGCTTGCCTAACGCCTAGTATGCACGACAATCACACCCTCAGCCTCAGATGAGCGTGCAGACTGCAGCCCTCTTTGCGTCAGGTTCCCCTCATCGACCGCCGTCTTCTTTTCCCGGATTTGGCACTGGGATGAGGGGATCACGGCCGATAGCCAGATAGCCAGATAGCCAGATACGCAGCAGTCAGTCAGTTGCCGTCACCTCCAGCTCCATCCAGATAGGGGAAGTCCGCATCCCTCCCCCTCAGGGTCAAACACTGACGATGACTTTCCTCCGTCGCTAAGTGGCACACCCCGCGCGCATC
Organism: Aspergillus ellipticus CBS 707.79; assembly: GCA_003184645.1. Classification (NCBI taxonomy): domain Eukaryota; kingdom Fungi; phylum Ascomycota; class Eurotiomycetes; order Eurotiales; family Aspergillaceae; genus Aspergillus; species Aspergillus ellipticus. The sequence continues at coordinate 55,134 of KZ825840.1, read as the reverse complement.
ACGCCTGTGTCTCCGACTGACTCGGACGGCCTCCTCCCTGCCATAGAGCTATCCCCGACCAGCTGCCTACACGGTCGTAGTACGGAGGAAGGACTCGGTGACCGTACCCCATCGCAGGCCTCGAGACCCATCTCAACCGTCCCCCTCACCATTGGCACTGACACTCCTGATCGACAACCCCAAGAATAAACCCACCCACCCCCCTTCTCCGGCGACTTACTCGACCCAGACAGTGCAGCGCAGAAATGATCTTCACCGGCATCATGAAAACGAGTCCCGACCCGAGACTAGCTCTCGGATTGTAGAGACTAGAGAGGGTTGCCGGTTAGCGGGCGGCCACCCATTTCGCGCGCATCAAAAATCATGTGCTTTTCTATGGCTATACAATTTTGTAACCTATTTTTTTTTCACTAAAAAAGTTAGAAAATCTATTAAAAAATTAAATAAATAGAATATTAATATCTATATCTATATCTGATATATATTTTTGATTCAAATAAGACTATTATTTAGTAGTGATAATTTACTAGGCAGATTGTATGTAAATGCGCGCGGAATGGGTGGCCGCCCGCTAACCAGCAACCCTCTCTAGAATGTCACCGACGTCACTAAGGCCGCCTTAACCCACGTAGACCAGAACGGAATCGGTAAGTCCTGGTCCTCTATGCCGAGGACTCCCCTGGCCTTCCCCCTTCCCGGCCGATGAATGTTAGTGCCGTGACTACGGGACGGCGTACGGATAGGAGAAGACGACTTTCTGTGGAGATGAGAGAGAACGACACGGAAGTCGGTCTGGGAGCGACGAACGAAGGCCGGGCTAGAGAGTTGCTACTTGCTACTACTTACTAGATAGCAGCTAGGCAGGCCCCGATCCATCGAGCTACGGCGGAGGAGGGAATGGCGGCCTCCATCCGCCCCATAACCCTGGCTACCCGGTGGTTCGCACGCCGGGGGGCCTGGATGCGGAAGGGGAATGATTCTAGAAGACACGTAGAATGTTTTAGGGGTGGAGTCCTCTGGCGGCTGTGGTTCACCGACGGAGTTTTATGCTGTGTTTGGTTGGTGTGGGTGACAAGTGCGATGGTTGAGGGGTTTTGGCTGAGGGAAATATTGGCCGATACTAAGAGGGAGGAGGAGACTGAAACGGAGAAAGGAAGAATGCCTGCCCACATGCAATAATAATTCTTCTGCTCTGGATAGTTCCAATACTTCCACACATCCTTCCACTGCGTTTCCTGTTCCGGACCGGGAGTGCTCGAGTGAGGAATTCCGGTCTCGGTATTGTCCCTAGTTACCTACACTTACTTACGTACGTACGTACGGTACTCCGTATACGGTAACCCAAATCGATATGCTGGATGCCACTGGTGCCACCTGCAGGATGCCTAGCATTTGCGTCCACCTATGTAGCCGATCGCTCACATTATGGAGTGGCCGCATTATTATCCTTGCAGAGTACGACTGACACAAGCTTCTGCCCATACTGGGTAGGTGCTGCTGCAGCGCAGTTGTACATACAGACAGCCACTTGAGGTACTCCGTAAACATGTACTCCGTAGAGTAGATCTCACCACAAAGCAAACAAACAAACAAACAACAGCCTTGGCATATTTGACGCCGCATCCCAGCACCGCAACTTCGGCTTCACTTCTACCAAATCCAGCTGCAACGAGCCGTTCATCCACGCCATTGACCATGCCCTTCACGCCCAAATCCATCCTCTAGGTACACATCTCCCCCCTCCCCCCTCCAATCCCACCCATACCCCCCAACTAACCCCCCTCCAGTCCACTCCAAACCCTCAATATCAAAACCCACCACCACCACCACCACCAAAATGCCCCCCCGCCCAACCATCCACCCCCTCCGCACCCTCCGCACCCTCGCCCTCCCCCTCCAAACCCGCACCCACACAACCTCAACAACACCCTCAACCTCAGTCTCCGCCTCCGAACTCTCACACTTCTCCGCCCTCGCCAACTCATGGTGGGACCCGCAAGGCCCCTCCCGGGCCCTACACCTCATGAACCCGCTCCGCCACGACTTCATCGCAGGCTGTCTCGCGGAATTCGACCCCATCCGCAGCGTCCCCTCGACGCCATCCCCGCGCTCCTCGCCCGAAAACAACCCTTTGCGGTACCTGGACATCGGGTGCGGCGGGGGCATCTTCGCGGAGTCCCTGGCGCGGACGATCCCCAGCACGCGCAGCGCGGAGCGCACACGGACCCGCGCCGCGTCCATCACGGCGATCGATCCCAGCAAGACACTGGTCAAAATTGCGAGGGATCATGCGCGGTTGGATCCCGGCGTGGAGGCGCATTTGAGGAGTGGGCGGTTTGAGTATCGGAATTGTTCGTTGGAGGAGTTGATCGCTGGCCAATCTGCCACCATCACCACCACTGAGGCTGGTGCTAGTTCTACGAAAGATGGACGGTACGATATGGTCACGTTGTTCGAAGTCATCGAGCACATCGACAATATCCCGGGGGGCATCAGTCCGCAGACGTTCCTGACGAATTGTCTGCGGATGGTGAAGCCGGGCGGGTGGCTGATTGGGTCGACCATCGCGAGGACGTTCCCGTCGTGGTTGGTGAACCAGGTTATTGCGGAGGCGCCGTGGCCGATTGGTGTGGTGCCGAAGGGGACGCACGAGTGGAGCAAGTTTGTGAATCCGGGAGAGCTGGAGGGGTGGGTGCAGGAGGGGTTGATGAGGGGGGAGGATGGCGTGGTGAGTAGGGGGGGTACGCGGGCTGTGGAGAAGGCCAGTTGGAGGTGTGAGGGCGTGGTGTATTTCCCGGGTGTCGGGTGGAGGTTGGTTAAGGGGTCAGAGACGTGGGGGAATTATTTCTGGGCTGTGAAGAAGGGGGAGTAGATTTCTTTCTTTCTTGGGGGTTATTTTTATGTGTTTGGCTGGGGAGTGAGAGGGTAAAATGTATATCAGGTTGAGGGATTGTATTATAGGTTCTAGGTATAGATGGCTTACTATGTTTGCATTGCATGGCATTGGGGTTTGTTTGAGTATGGGATTATCTTATATTGGTCATTAGAGTACAGCAAGGTTTACAGGTTTGCTCAAGTGATGGCCAGCTGAGTGTCTGGGGTCTTGCATGCGACGCGCAGTCTCAATTGGCAGTCCAAGAGATCACCACGACTCGAATCCAGCGAGCCGGTCTGGAATTACGTCGAAGCAACGGACTACTTCTTTCTCCCCTTGCCCTTTTTCTTGGGCTTCTCCAGCTCAGGCACACTGACTGTCCCCTGCACCACATCATCGCCCTGGTCCTGTAGTCTCGCCGACCCGCTGATGAAGAACGTGAGATCCCGGTTCTGCTCCGTAAGGTCCACGTTTGCGACCTTGAGACCCTCGACCTCGGACTGTAGAAGCTCGACCCGTTCGAGCAGGCTCTGGTTCATGGTTTTCTCTTCCCGCCACTCCTTCTCCATCTTGCGCGCCATGGTCTCGAACTTCTCTCCGCGTTTCTCCGCTCGGGTCTTATCACGTTCAAGGGCGGGGATAGTTTCATTCGTCAACTTCTCGCATTGTGCCTGTAGGTTTTGTAAAGTTGCGGTGGCTTTCTCCATTGCGTCCTGCGCGGAAGACGCGGCCGCAGTCGCCTGGGACGCCTTGTCCACGGCACGCTCGACCACTTCCTCGAAATAAGCACGCTGGCTCTCGAGCTGGCTGGTAAGAAGATGGGTGTATTCCACGCTCATGTTCTCCCACTTCTCCCGGGGAACGGCATCAGTCCAGTCAGGGGGATCGAGCGCACTGTTATCCGCTGCGGGAAGCTCCACGAGCTTGCCATCCGTCTTACTTTGAATGATGCGGTGGACATATGAATCTCCCACGTAGTCCCAAACACGCTGCGTAGAAAGGTCCATGGCGAATGAGTGTGCGGTTTCCTTGTAATGCTCAAAGGCATGCGCTCCGGCATAGCGTCCACAACCGACACACCCGCAGATAAGACAGACCCAGAGATTCATATCCGTGTGACACACGCTACACTCAGCCTGCTCATCTTCATATGGCTCGCCTTGGCTGGTGCGTCGAAAGTCGTCCTGGGTGTACCGGCACACAGGACAGCCACTCCCCTTCCACTTCTGTAGACAAGTGCAGTGAAAGACATGTTGGCATATAATTGTCAACAGACCAGTAGTCTCGTCCATGCGTTCCAGACATACAGGGCATGTCGGTAATTCAACAAGTGCAGGTGTAGGTGGTGCCAGAGGCCGAGTCGACAGAGTGGCTGGGGGTATAGAGCTTGATTGGGCCGTGGAGGATGGAGATGTTCGCACGGGGCTCGTCGCGGTGTGTGGGGAAAGCAGACCGCTCTGCTGTGAGCCACCAGACGGGGCCTCTGGATCGACAGCCTGGATCTCGACTGTTTTCACGAAGACGACATGACATGTTTCGGGCTAAGCAAGAGTACCCGTTAGCATGACGCATGCATGGCATTACCACTCCAAGCGAACTTACCTCCATGCTGTTGAAAACCTTCCCATTCCAATTCTTCTGCCACTCTTTGGCCTTCTTCCCGCTGCGAAACTTCATCAAAGCCATATACCGATTCGCACGAGCGGTCCTAATCATCCGGAAGTGACTAGCATCATTCATTGTAGCCTCGCCCACGAACCCCAGGAAGTCAGACGGCGACATGTAGGAAGGAATGGCGAGGATGCAAAGCGTCGTACAATCCTCATCTGACATATGCTCCTCTGCGCGCGAGGGCTTATTACCCCCGCCTAGCTCATCGTACTGTTGTCTCGCGGCGGCGGCGGAACCCTTCAGGTCGGAGGAATAATCCTCCTCGATCAGGAATGGGGTCTCCTGCGCATCCCGATACAGGTGCACGATTCCCCAGACGCTCTCCGATGTGCTCTGGTCCAGCGGTATGTATTTCCCTTTGGTGCGCAGGCCGCCGAGGATATCGGTCCCGATGCCCGTCGCGACGGGGTTATCCCGCGGATCTCGCCATCCGGTCCGCTTCGCAGCCGCCGAATCCTGCTCGGACGGTATCATATCAATACACTCGATCGAGACTTTATCAAATCTGGCGTCCTTCTCGAAGTGGGATGCGCTAGTCGGCGAGTTCGTGTAGAGGTGAGGGGTAGTGGTGGCGGTGGCGGTAGTTGTAGGCTCTGCACTAGGGGGTTCGACGAGGGGATTCTGCAAAGGACGACGGTGTTTCCCGTTCGATTGAGGGCGAGAGGGACGATGTGCGCAGCTGGAATGTCGTGGGCGCTTCTGAAACGGAAGTAGAGCTTCACATGCGGAGTCAAAGGATAGCGATGTGGGAGCGTGCTTGTCCACGCCTGGACAGGCGCCCTTGAGGTCGGACTGGGGGCGAGCAAACAGTTCAATCGCAAGGTGGTAGAAGTAAGAGGGCATCACGACGGATGCTCACATTTCCGGGGCGAGACACGTCTGCGACAGCTGCCACCAGGTTGAGGCTACTCCATGGGATGGGGTGGGATCCCCACGCCGCCTTTGGATGGGTCCGGTCACGTGGCCACCGCGGGTGGCAACTGGCAACTGGCGGTGACTCACCGCGTTTCCCGGGCGTCTTTCCATGTGTTGTTGACTGTTGATGTCCTTTGCCACCGGTGGCGGGCTGGTACCTGAGACGATGGATTAGACTAGGCAACTTATCTCAGATGCTTAATACTACTACATTTGGAGATCTACGAATCGACATCAATAGTAGAGGAATGCAATGGTCATATTCCTAGGAAAAGAATGACGCAAACACCATATAAGATGGTGACACTAAGGTATGCCCAATTGAACCGTTATCATTAGCCGATAAAACAACCGTCCCAACGCCATGCAGGCCACTCAACCGTAGATGAGCCGTGCGAAAAAGATCAAACAAAGGTATTAATTTCCACCACGCAGGCGGAGCACCAGGTGCAGAGTGCTCTCCTTCTGGATGTTGTAGTCCGAGAGCGTACGTCCATCTTCCAACTGCTTACCAGCGAAGATGAGACGCTGCTGGTCTGGCGGGATACCCTCCTTATCTTGGATCTTGTTCTTGACGTTGTCGATTGTGTCGGAGCTCTCCACCTCCAATGTGATTGTCTTTCCCGTCAGGGTCTTGACGAAGATCTGCATACCACCACGGAGACGAAGGACAAGGTGAAGGGTAGACTCCTTCTGAATGTTGTAGTCGGACAAGGTGCGGCCATCCTCCAGTTGCTTACCAGCGAAGATAAGACGCTGCTGGTCTGGCGGGATACCCTCCTTATCTTGGATCTTGTTCTTCACATTGTCGATAGTGTCGGACGACTCAACTTCCAGAGTGATGGTCTTTCCGGTGAGGGTCTTAACGAAGATCTGCATACCACCACGCAGACGCAGGACCAGATGAAGGGTGGACTCCTTCTGGATGTTGTAGTCGGACAGGGTGCGGCCATCCTCCAGCTGCTTACCAGCAAAGATGAGACGCTGCTGGTCGGGGGGGATGCCCTCCTTGTCCTGAATCTTGTTCTTCACATTATCGATGGTATCGGAAGACTCAACCTCGAGGGTGATGGTCTTTCCGGTGAGGGTCTTCACGACTGGGAGACAGTCAGCAGGTGGTCCTTATCGGGTGGCCAGCAAGGTGACGAAATAGAGTTCCGGAAAACTTACAGATCTGCATACCACCACGCAGGCGGAGGACCAGGTGGAGAGTAGACTCCTTCTGGATGTTGTAGTCGGAAAGGGTGCGGCCATCCTCCAACTGCTTGCCCGCGAAGATCAGGCGCTGCTGGTCGGGAGGGATGCCCTCCTTGTCCTGGATCTTGGTCTTGACGTTGTCGATGGTGTCGCTCGACTCGACCTCAAGGGTGATGGTCTTGCCGGTCACTAGACGAGAGCAGAGGGGTCAGGACATGTACCGACGTCGCTGGATGTAGGGGGGGGGTGGGTGGGAGTACTCACGGGTCTTGACGAAGATCTGCATGATGACGGCGATAAGCAGAGAGGTTGTAGAGACGGTGTTTTCAGAGGCTTAGGTGGTGAGAGGTGGATGAAGGGGATACAACCGTCGATGGGTACGTGGAGGACGAGGTGTATGGGAGATGGAAGGAACACGAGTGAGAGGAAGAGGAGAGAAGGCTTAAGTAGTCAGGAGAGGAGAGATGAGGGGAGGCGGCGGAGGCGAAGCGCCTTAGTCAGAGTCAGCCAGTGATGGGCAGGGCGATAACGTGATGCAAGGGAAGGAGGAAAGGCTAAAGCGCAGGAAAGGGAAAGGAACAGCAGGAACCTTACTAAGTTGGGGGTCAGGCCTGTCAGATCCAGTCCCTCCCCCCCCGGGCGACGCTTCTGGCACCTCCCGGTCCATTCCTGGTCGGCTGGCCATTCACCGGACTCGCTCTGACTGCGTCATTTGGTCCTCCAATCTACTTCACGGCCAGAGCGCTTAGGGGAAGGAACTAGAACCGCTGGGCCGGGAATGACTCAGGAATTCCCCGGGCTTCTGTTTACTACGGGATGTCCATGGCGATCGGGGCCTGAAGGCGCTGGCCGAATTCAGCCAAATCGTGGGCTCATCAGGCGGACGAGCTGCCAACGACCTTGGGGGAGGGCAGATGCCTGGTATCAGTCCGGGGGACACTAGACCGGCCAGGTCGACTCCGTCCGCACCCGCCACTGACGCCACCAGCCGGTATCTCAGCCCGACCCAACCCATCCCCCTCGGCTCGTGTTCCTATTATAGCACGGTCGCGACAGATCCTGCTTCGGCGGAACGGTTTCCTCTTCCATCCCCCGGCATGTTGGCAATAATATTGCGGTGTTCCGGAGGAGTCCCGACAGCTGGCCATGCAGCGGGATCAACGGCGATGACGTGTGAGAACTGGGGGGACGGCTTATCGGGCTGTGGACTGGAGCTAGACTCGCCAGAGGAGAGGGCCTCTTCCCCTTATCTGGCCGGATGGGCCTTGCCGCCTTACTACGGTGGGCGGCAGGCCGTGCCTAGCGGCAGGAGAGGGTCAGGTGATCGTCGCATCCGGGAAGCCCCGCTTTTCCCGGGGCAATCCTGATGACTGCATTGAGTGCATGCATGGCCGGGCATGAGTCTATCCCGGCTTGTCGTTTGCATCATGGTTACTCCTTCAGTCGAATTCGCTGCTTCAGATATTGGACTTGGGCTAACTACCGGGTAGTGCGGCCGTGGACTGCCGACTGCCGACCGAACCCAACAGGCCATGCAAGTCTATTGAAGACTCTATTGAACGTCCCGGCAAGTAGAAGGTTTTCTAGCGGGGCTAGTGTTTCTGTTTTTTTTGGGCCGAGAAGAGAGCGATGAAAGTATGGCACGCCCTGTTCTTTCGTCCTTATAGTAGTTTCCTAGATAAGCCTCTACTGAGCCAGCCATGTCCCGGATGGTGGTTGTCCATTCATGGCAAAACAAACGAGGGGTAGATAGCCATTGTTTGGTGTAGATCCGGGAAAACTTAGAACTGCCCGTCCACAAACAGTAGCAACTTACCTACCTACCTAACTCACGCTATCCCCATTCTTCCTCTGCCAGACATGTAGAAGCAGCCCGTTGGGAGAGTTTCCAGGTACAAGTAAGTAATGTCAGATCATACACTTTTCTACATAGTAGGCCGCTGGCGTAAGTTGTCGGGGGGTTGCAGCTGGTTGTGAACGGTTGTAAAAAGTATATTATTTGTATTAACTAAGTAATACAGTTGTATTATAATTATATAATATAAAATAATTAGATTAATCTTCTATATATTCTTAATAATGATATTTAAGTAAGAAACTATTTGTTACAGGTCCAGGCGGGAAGCTCCTGGCCCTAAAGGAATGGCTCGGCTAACACCTCGCTCCGACTTTAATCCTCGTATAAAAGAGCAGTGAATTAACAGATAAAAAACTATCTTTTTAATAATATAAAGATTTTTTTTTTAATAATTTTTTTTTATTTATAAATACTTCTATTAATTATATAAATCCAGAGATTCTTCTTATATTAGAAATTATTTATTCTACTAAACTCTTACAGAAGTATTCTTAGAGAAAAAAATAATAATTAGAATAAATAATTATAAATATATATAAAAACTAGTAAATTAAATAATAAATTTATAAGTTTAACTTTATAAATTTTATATAATCTAACTAGTTCCTGCTGTAGTACTACTAACCCTAGTCTACTACTTATAATATCCAGATCCTACTTTATTTAATAGAAAAAACTTATATAAATACTATTTTTTTTTATTAATCTTTATATAAAATTTCTAATTAAAAAAAATATCTTTTCTTTTAAAAATATAAAAATCTTATATATTTACAGTAGATTTAAAAAAAAAATTAGCTAATATTTTTTTTTCTAGATTATTATATAATAAAAAAATAATTAGTTTTTAATTTTTTTTAAATTCTATAACTAACTAGATTTTATATATTCTAATTCTGATTATAAAAAAAAAACTTTTATATAAGTTAATATAATAAAATAAAAAAAGAGAATTCTATATAAATTCTTAAATAAATTTAATCAGATTTTTATAAATATAAGAGATATATTATAAAATAATAAATAAAACAAATATTAGTTAAAACAGTAATAAATCTAAACTTACTTAAAATAATAATAAGAGTATCTTATATCTAATTATATAAAAAATATTATAAATAATTTCTAGAGATTAAATATAATATAAAATATCTGAATTAAATTAAAAAAAAATAAATTATATAATAATAATTCCTGTTCTGTTCCTGAGTAAAAATAAAAAAAATCTTGATAATATAAATTAGAAAATAACTACTAGCTAGATAGTAGTACTCTAAACTCAGGTAGCAGCTTTTTATATAAAAATAAAAAAAATTAATAAAAAGAAAAAAATAAAATAAATCTTTTCTAATAAATTATAGATATATAGATAAAAGAATACCTATATTTAATATAATAAGAACAGATATTTTATCCAGAATTATACTTTACTTCCAGTAGCTAGATCTTATATAATTACAGCAGTAACTACTAGAACTGAAAGAAAAAATAATTATAAAAATTATACTATAGATAAATCTAAAATAGAATTAAAAAATTAAATATTTTTATATAAAAATATATATAAAAGCTCTAGATAATTAAAAAATATTTATTTAATTTTTAGTAAAATTTTAAAAATTTATATATAAATTCCTGATCTTTTACAGTTAATTTATTACTTAATTATTTTATTTTAGTAAAAATACTTATTAATAATAACTGTATAATCTATAATATAATTAGTAAATATTTTATATAATAATATTAATTCTAAAAGATATCTATACTGCTGAAGCCGGTAAGAGGAATAATTAGAGAAGAAATACAGATTATTTATATTATATAAATAAAATTTAATATAAAAATATATTTAGAAGAATAGATATTCTTCTATATTTTTAAAAATTATCTGGATTATAATCTGATTCTAGAACTCCCCTGTGATAGGATCTACTTGTCAGGGTAGAAAGCCTGTCGACTAGGTAAGGAATCAACCACTAAACGTAATGGATTCGTCTAATAATAACAAAGATAGTCTATATCTATAAAATAGACTGATTCTTGAGGGATCAGTAGTCTCCTGCAGAGGAATCGGCATCTTTTAGATATTAAGAGGGTGTAGAACTGCTATCGATGATCTCACAACTTCTATTACTACTATAATATATTATTCTGAGGGCTGTTACTATGATAATTAGACTATTCTATTATAAATAGCGCCCTCCTTTACTGGAACGAGCCACCTGGCTCAAGTATTAGGGATAATCTTATATATTTCTGATTCGGAATAGCAGGGATCTGATAACGAAAGACGGGGGACCTGTAAAGATAGCTTGTATCTGATTTATAGCTGAATTAATGCTGAATAACAGTGGATTATAATTATTAATATATATAGATATAACCTGTTATCTTATAACAGTATTTAAAATATATTTATTAGTATATTAGTAAAATATTATTTAATTAATTTATTATTAA
>KZ825840.1:0-13390 GCA_003184645.1 Aspergillus ellipticus CBS 707.79 | reverse complement strand
GATATTAAGAGGGTGTAGAACTGCTATCGATGATCTCACAACTTCTATTACTACTATAATATATTATTCTGAGGGCTGTTACTATGATAATTAGACTATTCTATTATAAATAGCGCCCTCCTTTACTGGAACGAGCCACCTGGCTCAAGTATTAGGGATAATCTTATATATTTCTGATTCGGAATAGCAGGGATCTGATAACGAAAGACGGGGGACCTGTAAAGATAGCTTGTATCTGATTTATAGCTGAATTAATGCTGAATAACAGTGGATTATAATTATTAATATATATAGATATAACCTGTTATCTTATAACAGTATTTAAAATATATTTATTAGTATATTAGTAAAATATTATTTAATTAATTTATTATTAATAGCTAGATATACTTCTGTAGACTATCTAGTAGTATTTTACTAGATTTTTTTTAGCTGTTATAGTTTCTGATATATTCTTTAATAATTCCTGATACTTTTTTATATATTTATTATATTTTTACTAGAGATTTATTAATTATATTTATTTAATTATTCTTTTTATTTAATCAGATAGTAGTTTTAACTATTATAATATTAGTAGTTTTTAACTTTCTTAATTTTTTATTTATCTTTATTATCTAGCTCTAATATCAGAAGCAGTTTTTTATAATCTCTTCCAGTATTCTACAGTTCTAATAAAAAAATATAAAATATATTATAAATTTATCTATATTTCTTAAATAAATATAAATAATATATTTAAAATCTAATATATTTAAAGATCTAAAAGAGTTCTATAAACTTTAAAACTAATTTTCTTAATTCTTTAAACTGTAAGTTCTAGATTAATAGCTTTACTAAATCTCTTTTTTTAAAAAAGAATAATTTTTTATATTTATTATAGTATTCTTTTTATTTTTCTGTAATTATTTATTATATTTTTTATAATTATTTTCTTATTTTTTTAAGCTTTTTAATCCTATCCTGTACAGCTGGAACTTTTTACTATTAAGAATTATTCTTAATTCTAAAATAAAAATCTAGTAAATAATTATATAAAATATTATAAGATAATAAATCTGTAGTTATATTATTTATATTATTATAAATAAATTAAGTAATTAATAATATTACCAGCTAGTTAGTATTAAATTAACTGGAGTAGTACTGAAGATAATATTTAAAAATTTAGTTTATCTGTTCTGTTTAGCTATTAGTTTAAAAATAAAATACTATTAAAAGCTTTAAGATTATATAAATATTATAGGCTAAATTTAATCAGAATTTACTTATAAAAATTAATTTTTAATCAGATATAATATCTGTTAGAAATCTAAAAATAAGTTTAATCTATTTATAGAATAATTCAGTAAGATCTAGAGTAGTTATTATAAATAGAATAGTAAAAAAAAAATAATATTTTAAAAATTAATTAATAATAATAAGAATAATATTAATAATTTTTCTATATTAGATAACCGGAGGTAGTCCTGTAATAAAGTCTATTACTAATTTAGTAAATAAATAAAATAGAATCAGTAGTAATTTAAGACTACTATATAATTAATACTTTAGAATAGTATTATCTTAATATATTAAGTAAGTTCAGATATATTCAGCTATATTATAATATAATCTATTCTAATAGAACTTTTTTTATAAAAATATTTTTATTTATATTTTTCTGAAGTATTCTACTAATAGATTATTATAATATAAATAAATAAATATTTAATATAATATTTCAGAGAATAGAATATAATAATAATTTTTAAAATATAAATAATCTATAGTTTTAATTATCTAGTATTTCTAGTCTAATTATTTTTACTAAACAGTAGCTTTTTACTATTATATTTCTAGATTTTTATTCTATAAATATAAGATTATCTCTTAGAGCTTGGAATTATATATATCTGAGTATAGAATTTTTATAGTATATATTTATAATATTATAAATTAGAGAATAAATCTTTTTTAAAATAAATTTTTTTAAATAGTCCAGTCAGCTGTTTCTATACCAGCTTAACTATTAAAATCCTTTAAGCTTAATATAATACAGATATTAAATCCAGAGTAATCCTATATATTTTAAGATTTAAACTAGGATTTCTCTTTAATTAAGTCTTTTATTATCAGAAATAATATACTTATAAATTACTTTTAAATTAGAATTAATAATTTTTTTTAAAAAACAGATTTTATCTAGAATCTAGAAGATATTCTGGAGAATCTATCTACTAGATTTAATTTTTTTATTCTATATTTAATAATAAAATTATAAGAGATCAGACTTATAAACTATCAAGCTTATCTTTTATTAATCCTGGTTTAATATATAAAAAATTATAAATTTAAATAGTTAAATAAGATTTTAATTATTTAGAAAGTATTTTTAAAATACTATTACTACTGTTTAAAAGAATAAATAATAATAAATAGCTCTTAATCTAGAGTACTATAATTTAATTCAGTACCGGAGAACTTATAAGACTAGAAAATAACTAGATAGAATATATTTTTATTATCAGATTAGAATAAGATACTACTTATTCTTTTTTTTAATATATTAGTTTCTAAATATCAGGATTTTATAGAATTAAAATATATTAGTAGAAATATATACTAAAAAATAATAATTAAATAGTAAAAAATAAGCTGCTTATATAAATTAAGATAGATTTTTCCAGATTTTTAATTATTAACTACTCTATAAAGTAGAGAGATAAAAAATAAAATAATTTATAAATAGTTTTAAATAAATTAATAGTAGAAGTTATAGAATTCTAAAAAAAATCTAGATATTATAGTAATTTTCAGGAATCAGTTATAAAATAATATTATTTATTTATTAAAGATTTATAGATATTTTATTAGTATTAATAATATATTCTAAAAATTTAACTTAAAATTAGTAAAATAAATATTTAGATAATTTTATATAAAGTTAAGCTTCTCAGAATCTTTTTAGTACTTAATAAATATATTTTATATAAGATTTTTTATCTGGTAAAAAAATAAGAATATTATTAAGATATACTATATAAAAATTATTAAGAAGTTTATAAAATACTGTATATATATAGTTTTAGAATATTATAAAAATATTAATTAGTTTAAATAATATAATAATATATTTAAAATAGCTGTATTAGATATAAAATACTATTTTCTATTTATTATTTTTTTAATATAGATTTAGTAGTAAGTATTTTTAATATTAATTTTTAAAAAGTATTTACTATTTAAAACTCTATTAAAAATCTTTAAAATAAGAAATAAAAAATAATAATTTTTAATAAAAACTTTATTAAGACTCCTGTAGTTTATATAAAGATATAAACTATTATTTTTTTTAGATATAAAAAAGATAGAGGCCTCTACAGAACTTTTTAAAGATTAAATTTAATTTAATTTTAAATTTTTTTTAATATATTTTTATAAAATTTTAAATTTAGTTTCTAATAAAGAATATATAGGACTGTAAGAAAATATTTTATTAAATTTAATATTAATAATATAATCTGCAGGATTATAAAAGAAAAATTATTAAAAAAAATTTATAAAAAATATATTTTAGAACTTCTAAAATTTAATTAAAATTATTTTTAAATTTAGAAATAAATCAGAAGATTTTTTTTCTAGTAACTAAATATTTTTAGAAAGCTTAATAATAGTATATACTCTTACTAAGTTCCAGGTTACTTTATTAAATTAAATAGTAGAAAGAAAGAAAATAGATAGTATATTAAATTATTATTATTAATTCTATACTAATAGATTAATATAGAGATTTTAAAATATAATTATTAATAATAAAATCAGACTGTCTTCTAAGTAAGAATCTTGATTAATCTCTATATAATATTATTTAAATATATAGATACTTTCCTGTAAATTAGTAATAATAATAGGAATTTTTTATATATTATAGATAGAAGTAATAATTTAATTAATAATTTTAATCCTGAGTACAGTAACTAAAATATATTAAAAATTATAAATCTTAGTAAATTAATAATTAATAATATCTACTTTAATATAACTGTCTAAGTCTGTAAAGATTTTAAGACTATTTTAAATATAAATAAGAATATAAAAATAATATATAGTCTTTACTGTAGATAAAAAAATTAAAATTATAAAATTTATTTTAACTCTTCTATTTTTCTCTTAAAATCTGATAAATATTAGTAGATTTTAATAGATTAAATCTTTCTGCTTTTAGTAGAGTATTAATTTATAAAATACTAGATACTATTATATATAAAGTATTATAATTAATTACTATTTTTTCCGGTAGGATTATTTTTATAATTTAATATATCTTCTTTAGTTAGTTTATTAGAATAGTCTTAGAGGTACTTATATAGTTTATAGCTACTGAATTAATTATTATTTTACTTATATTTTTATTTATTACTCTATAGTTTATAGTAATAAATAGTAATAACTATTATTTTATCCTGTTCTTCTAGTAAATAGGAAATATATTTTTAAATATAATAATTAAGATTAGATAATAGCTTAGTAAAGTATAATAAAACTTTTTCTTTCTCTATTTAATAAGAAAAGTATTATTCTAAAATATTAAAATAAATATAAAACTTTTTTAGATCTTAACTGTATTACTAGTAAGCTTATTTAAATTAAATTATAATATCTGATTAAAAAATAGCAGTATTCTAAATTAGAATAAAAGTCTAATTCTTAAATTAAGACTATAATTTCTTAAGGGATTATTTTACTGCCGGGCTTTTATTATTAATAAAATAATACTATTTCTGTCTGTATATAGAATCTATATAACTAATAATAATAAGAATCTTATATTTCTCTAATAAATATTTTTTAGAAATTTTCTAAAATATATATTCTAAATTAGTAATCTATTTTTAATATTTTTAAAAGTTAAAATTTAAAGTAAAATAAAAAATATTTTTAAATTTAATTTTTTTTTTATTTTTTTCTGATTCAGAAGAGAATCAGTAGTATATAAAAAAGATTTTATCTGGAGAACTATTTCTCTGGAGATAGACTATTCTCTTTTATAAATTAATAGCTTATTCTAATTAATAAATATAATTTTTTAACTGTTAGATTTCCTCAGCAGTAGGAATAGTATTTAATAATAATTCTAGATTAATATAATTACTAGATATCTTTCTTTCTGTACTGTCTTTAAAGGGTAGTATCTTTTTTAGATAGTTAAAAAGAGAAGAATCAGAATATAATAAAATCTATTTATTAGAATAGAAAGCCTGTTAACTAGATAAGAAATTAATTATTAAATATAATAGATTTATCTAATAATAATAAAGATAGTCTATATCTATAAAATAGACTAATTCTTAAAGAATCAGTAGTCTCCTGCAGAGGAATCAGCATCTTTTAGATATTAAGAGGGTGTAGAACTACTATCGATGACCTTACAACTTCTATTACCATCATAATATGTTATCCCGAGGGCTGTTACCACGATAGCTAGGCTATTCTATCACATCCCCTGGCTCTACTATAATAATACTTATTTTAAATTAAAATAAAAAAAATTATACTTTTATATAACAGGAGCTAGAATATAAAATAAAAAAAAAAATTCTTTTAAATCTAAAGATTAAAAATATTTTAATAATTATAATAAAAGCTTATATTTATTATATAGAAAGAAAAAATAATATATAAATTTTTATTATTATAATAGATAATATTCAGAAAATCTTAAAATTAAAAAAAAAATTAATTCTTATATAAAACTATCAGAACAGTATTAGAATTTTTTATATTTATTTAAATAGGACTAAGCAGAGAAGCTATCTTTTTACTAAAAAAAAAAATAGATTATAAGATTAAATTTATATAATAAAATAAGTAAGAACTGTCTATTCTCTGGAGACTATTATATAATATAATTTAAAAAAAGCTAATTATATTATAAAAAACTCTTACAGATCTACTTAATAAAAACTTTATTTAAATAAATTATTTCTTAGCAGCTGTTTCTATCCTCTTTATATAAAAATTAAAAGAAAAATTATAATTCTGTATTAATTATCAGATTCTAAATATAATTATAAAAAAAATAGATATTTTCTTTCTTTAATCTAGAAGATTTTTATACAGATTAATAAAATAAAATAATATATTAAGCTTAATATATCAGCTATTTTTTATAAGATTTAAATTATAAAAAAGTAAGAATAGATAATAATTTTTTATATAAAATATAGATTTTATAAATAGCTGGTAACTTCTTTTAGTTTAGTAAATATTTTAAGTATCTTCCAGAAGTATATTAATTAGACTTTATAAGAATATTTTAATAAATTCTGCTCTGCTTATATTAATAATATTCTTATCTTTATTAATAGTTTTATTATATAATATAAAAAATATATATAAAAAGTACTTACTAAACTATAAGAAGCAGGCCTATATCTTAATATATTAAAATATAAGTTTAAATATTAAGAAATAAAATATCTAGAATATATTATATAAGCAGGTAAAAAAATTTAAATAATTTAGAAATAAAAAGTTTTTTAGATAATAAAAAAAATATAAAAATTTTTAGATTTTATTAATTTTTACTAGAAATTTATTTAAAACTTCTCTAATATTATATAACTACTTACTAAATTAATTAAAAAGAATAAGATATTTAACTAGATATAAGATTATCAGCTAAATTTTAATAAACTAAAATCTTTTTTTACTATAGAACTAGTACTGGTAATATTTAATTTTTTTTATATAACTGTAGTAGAAACAGACTTCTCCAGATATATTATTAGAAGAGTACTCTTTTAGTTTAATAATAAAAAGATATTACAGCTGTATATATACTTTTTAAAAAAGAACTTATCTATTAAATATAATTATAAAATCTATAATAAGAAGCTACTAGTAGTTATATAATATTTTAAGAAATAGAATATAAAACTATACTTTATATAAAAAAAATTCAAAATTATTATTAATTATAAAAATTTTAAATATTTTTTTAAATCTAGAAGACTTACAGAGAGATATATATAATAATATTTTTTTTAAAATTAATATAATTTCCAGCTTTAATACTAGAAAAGATAAGATAATAAAAAAATTAATACTTTTTTTTAATATAAATAAAATCTTCTATCTTTAGAAAAAGACTTTTAAATTACTAGTTATATAATCTAGTTACTCTAGTAACTAGAAGATAGTTATTATATAGTTATATCTCTAATTATAACTGGAGTATATTTAAATTATATTTTTTAAGTATCTCTCAGCTATAAGCTATAAAAAGAAGCAGAAAATAGAATTATATAATAATTAAAATATATAAAAAAAAATCTAAGTTTAAAATAAGATTTATCAGAAAGTTATCTAATATCTTAAAATAGAAAAATAATAATTTTTTTTATATTTAAATCTAAAAATATTAGTATTAAAATATTATATTAAAAATAAATTTTTATTTTTCTACTAATAAAAATAAATTTTTAATAATAAATCTTTTTATATAAATATTATTTAAATAATTTATAATTTTTTTATAGCTGGCTATTCTGATAGAGAATAAATAATAATACTAGTAACTAAGAAATTTTTCTAGCTAAATCTAGAACAGGATATATAATATTTTATATATAATTATAATATATACAGAAAAATAAAAATTTAGAAAAAATAAAAATAAAATTTATTAAAATCTTTTCTAATTCTAGACTAATTATAATAAAAAAGTTTAATAAATTTTATTACTAATTTATTTTTATTAAATAATTATATAACAGTATTAGTAATTATAAATAAATTTATAAAAAAAATAATTTTTAAAATAATAGACTTTACTATAATAAAAAAAATAGCTTAGATTCTAGTATAAATTCTGATAAAATAATACAGATTTTTAAGAATTATTATATCTGATAGAAAAATATAATTTATAAATAAAATATAGATTATAGTCTGCTGACTGGTCTTTATATAAAAATTATTTTTAATAGTCTACTATCTATAGACTGACAGTTAAATAGAAAGAATAAATAGTATTTTTAAAACTTATATTTAAGCTTATATCTATTATAACCAGTTAAATTAAAAAAAACTTTTCTCTCTTACTAAATTAGCTTTAAATAATTATATAATAACTACTATAAAAATAAGTCTTTTTTTTCTAATTTATAGATTTTATTTTATTTTTTTTAATTTTAAAAAAGACTAAGAGTCTCTTACAGAGTATTTAATAAAAAATCTAATTTAATAAAATAAAATTATTATATAAACTATTTCTGAAATAATAGAATAGATTTAAATCTTAATTATTTATTTTTAATAATAAGCTAAAGAATAAATAAATAAAAAATAAAATATAGTTTTTAAATATTAAAAAAATAATAAGATATAATTAAAACTGCAGAATATCTATATAAGCTGTTTAAACTGGAAGTTAGACTAGAAAAATATAAAATATATAGTTTAGAAACTAATAAATTTATATATTATATAATTTAATATACTTTTTAAAATATATCTTATTTTTTATATAAATTTTTTTTATCTTATAGTAATAAATCTTTTTTTTTTATAAATAATAAATAATACTTAACTATCTATAATTCTAGTAAACAGTTAAGAAAAATAATTAGTTAAAAATATTATAAATAAATATTATATAAAAAAAAACTAAGACTAGCAGAGAAAATATAAAATTAAATAAATAGATTATACTTATATAATAACTGAATATACTTTAGTTTTAAAGGAAACTATAGTACTGGACTGCTGGTTATAAAAGACTGTATTATATTAAGATTTAAAAAAGATTCTTAACCAGACAGTATGGCAAACTTCCATCCCGAACTAACGACTGATCCTCGTACGATTATCTAATTAACGAGATCCTGGATAGTATTATAAGGGGGGAGAGACAAGAGCAAGTCGGGAATAAATTATACCTCCTCTGGTAGACCGCGACAGGAATATCTTAACCGGTGTGACTAAGTAGGACCCATCCCCGTACGACGGTATGATTCACCCCTACCGCCGGGGGGGGAACGGGGGGTATTGTTACAGGTCCAGGCGGGAAGCTCCTGGCTCTAAAGGAATAGCTCGGCTAACACCTCGCTCCGACTTTGATCCTCGTATAAAAGAGCGGTGAACCAACAGATAAAAGGCTACCTTCCTAACAATATGAAGATTCCTTCTTCAACGATTTCTTCTTGTTTATAGGCACTTCTGTTGATTGTACAAATCCAGAGGTTCCCCTTATACTATTATACTCAGGATTCAGAACTGTTTTATTATACTTATAAACTTATTTATAAGTATATTTTTATTATAAAGAGTTTATTATCTAAATCTTTTTTAACTAATATCTTATAATTATAGTTCCTGTAATTTTACTATATTATATAATAAGATATAAATAAAATAAGTAATATTTACTGTTAGTTTACTAGATATTTATTTATTTTTTTATTTTTATCTACTCTTTTTTTTAATAGTAGTATAAGAGTTAGATTTAATAGAAATATAGTAATAAGAGTCTTAGTAAAGAAGAGTAAGATAATAGAAAAAAGAAAAAGAAAGAAGAGAGAAGACAGCTCTTATATAGCTCTAGACAGGTCCTGCTACAGGTCCTACAGCAGGCTGTAATAAATAGTACGAGAGTTATAATAGTAATATTAAGATAAAGCTATTCAGATAGCTATCTATAAAGAAATTAAAGACAGTAAGTAGAAATAGTAGAATAAAGATAGTTAATAGTAAACTGTAAGTAGTATAAATTATATATATTACTAAGCAGATAATAGGGAACTGTATTACTATAAATCTAGTAATTAATAATTAATTCTGCCTGCTGTATTATAATAATTATAGTACTAATTCTTATTACTAGATATATAAGATCTTATAAAAGACTTTTACAGAACCCTTTTAGTATTAAGAGACTAGTACTAGTAGTAGAAAATATTATAATTGTTGGATTAATAATCAGATTACTAATCATTTGATTAATCAGATAACTAATCAAATTAATAATCTGATTAAGAATCAATGGTAAAAGGCTTTTGCAGAACTCTCTTAGATATGATTAGGTAACCAGGTCAAATAATACTAGTCCCAATTAGGAAGCTAGATCAAAATAATAATAGTAATTTGGCACGAAGCCTAAAAGGGTAATGATACTAGTCCTAATTAGGAAGCTAGATATCAAAATAATAATAATGATAATAAATAATCAATATTCAATACAATTGACAGATTTGTCAAAGGGAAGCAAACATTTACTTCCTAAATAGGAAATAAGTAGATCCTTTAGATAGGAAGTGAATGAATTCAACTTGCTTGCTTACTTGCTTCAGGGGATGAAAGGCCTTATTTATCATTTTCAGTGAATGATTCTGGACCAGAGTCATGAATCATCATTTTGCTCATCAAACAAAGAAAGTGGGGTAAGCAAGTGGGGTAAGGAACAGTGAGTCAATAAAGAAATATTAATCAAATGATCAGAATGATGTCAGTAATATGAGATTTCACATGAAAATAATGATTCATCTTCATATTATCTGTCTCAGCTGAGATTCCTATAGAATTTGTATGGGGGTTTCAGCTGAGTTGGGTGGTCGATGGATGATTATTTTCTGATTAGTGAGGAATCCTGGTTTTCAGCCAACAATAATTATAGTAGTAGTAATACTACTTAGTACTAGTACTACTAAGTAATCTCAGATATATATTTACTACTAGTTATACTATAAATATTACTACTAGTAGTAAATATTTACAGATAGTAGTTAGTACTTTAAATAATAACTAGTATCCTATTTACTAACCCCCTTATTTATATATATATAATAATCTTAAATAGATATAAATATAATAAACTCTTAGTAATCCTTATTATAATACTAATTTATAAATTATTAATATATATAATACCTATCTTTCTATATTTAATATCTTTAGTATTAATATCTTCAGTTACTATAGTAGTTATATATATAAATCTCTGATAACAGAAATATATCTAAGTTTTAGAAGATATTACTATATTATTTATTAATAATATAGTTTTAGATATTATTTAGCTTTTATTAAAATCTATAAAACTTATAAAAACTATCCGGAATTTCTACCTCTAGCTATTTCTCTTATAAATCAGTTTTTATTCTTCTTTATTCTCTGCTATTTAGCTTAAATTATATTTTACTTTATTTAATTACAGTCTGTATTAATTAATAATACTTATTATATCTTATTCTTAAAAAACCGGTTACTAGAGATTAGAATATAATATAAGTCCTCTCTCTACTAGATATCCAGATAATACTCTTATATAAATAAAACCTGCTTAACTAGTATATTTTAATACTAATTTTAATAATAGCTAAACCAGCAGCAGCTAGTAATCCTGATATAAGTAACTTTTATATTAATCCTGATACTCGTACCGGGTATATTATCAGTACTGATTCGGATAGTAATATAGAGATAAATATTAACAGTAATATTAGTTTTAACAGTAATACTGATAGTAATACTGATATAGATATTAATAGTATTACCAGTTCTGACAGTAAGACTGATAATAATACTGGTATAGACAGTAATACTGATTTTATTAGGAATAATATATCTTTTTTTAATATAATTTATAAAGATATTTCTCCTTTTCTTAATAGTCTAGAGGGTCTTCTAATTATACTTTCTCAGGAGATTTTTTTTCTATAAAAATAAGAATAGCCAGTAGAAGTCTTTTATAGAGTATTCTAGATTTAATACTAATTATTTTTAAGACCAGCCCTCCGGATTTATTATTATACTCGGGTTATAGATTTTTACTGTTCTAATCTTCCGGAGTAACTATATAGTATTATATAAGATATTAGTCTGATATATAGATCTTAATAATATATTCTATTAAATTTTATTATTACTCTTTTTCTAAGCAGAATATACTGAATATACTATTTTCTACTTATTAGAAAAAATATTCTATTTTAGTACCTGTTCAGTATAATAAATCTTCTTTATTTTATTACTATTATATTAAATTCTATTTCCGGTAAATCTCTAGTTATTCTATAGGACTATTATAAAAATCTTTTATAATAGTCTTTTATATTAATACTATATTAACTATCTTTTAATTTATAATTATTTATAGATAATTACTGCTGGAAACTTTATTAAATATAAATCTTTATTAGTATATCTTAACTGTAGTATAAAGTATTACTTTTAATTATAAATTTTCTTATTTCTTTTAGTATAATCTTAGGAATCTAATAATTCAGATCAGATAATAATATTCTCTTACTACTATTCTTTAAAGAGTTAGTTATTATAAGAACTATAGAATAAGATTAAACAGATATTTATAGTAGATATATATAATAATTTTAAATAATTATTAACTAGTAGTAATAAACTGGATTTAGTATACTGTTTATAGGATATTAATTTTATATAATTATTATAACTCAGTTCTTTATTATTCTTAATATAATTTTATATAATTTTTAAGATTCTTAATTATAAGAATATATTATTATATAAATAATATAATCAGTAGATCAGGAATATTTATAATTTATATATATTATTTAATCTTATAGTATCTTTTCTGACTGTAAGTAATAGATATTATTAGTATATAGAATATTAAATAAAGGATTTTTTATTCTATTAGTAGAATTTAATAAGTATTATTAAATAGTATATAACTTTATAATAGTAGGATATAATTACCCGGTTTAGATAAGATTTATTAATTTAGAATAAAATTTATCTGAGAATAATAGTGTGATAGAACGGGCTGGGCTACAGCAGACAAGGATATTGGGGTGACGTATTGATAAGAAGGTTAATGGAGTTGTGAGGTTATTAATAGAGGGTCCCGAGCACTCCGCCCAGTATATAGTAGCAAAGTCTGATTGATCTGTCTCTGATCCCTCAAGGATCAGTCTATTCTGTAGATATAGGCTATCTTTGTCTTCTATCTTACTTCTATCACAAATTATTAGTATTTTATAGTCGCTTTCTTATCTAGTTGACAGGCTTTCTACCCTGATAAGTAGATTCTATCACATTCTGATCCTTCTCTTTAATTACCTAAGAAAGATACTACCTCTTGAAGATAATCCTGAATCTGAAATAATTTATAATTAAATTAATCCTAAATAATCTTCTTAAAAAGAATTTTTCCAGGCTCGGGCGAATTCTCAATGACTAAGGCGAATTCTCAATACCTAGAATAAATTCTGGATACTTTCACTTTCACCTTAATAAGACCTTACTTTTCACTCAAACTTTATATAGGATGCCATACAAATTTCAAGTAAGGGATAAAGTAAAAGTAAAAAGAAAATAAAAGATAAATAAAATTAATTTCTTGAATAAGAACTGATGAATGAAT